>WAAE01007853.1:0-15217 GCA_013400495.1 Nicator chloris
TAAGGAAATTCTACATAGAATTTTAATTTTATAAACAGCTTTTAAGCCCCCTGAGTCTGAGGAGAGAAAATAGTCCATGTCTACACATTTCTGAGAGGGTTCTGTAACATCTAGATAAGGCTTCTCTATTTGGGGTTAATGTCATTACCACCATTCTTAAAAAACACATGAACACCATTTTATTTTGAAAGGTACCTGATCCTATTGGAGACAATCATGGACAATCTGAAACCAGGGTCCTCAGAGCATGTAGGAATTATTTTTCTTAATTCCTGTGTCTTCTTAAGACAGTAAAGAGTCTGTTCAAGCATTGTGTTTCTGGAATTGTGCAGAAAGTTAGTCTGAAGGAATTTTTAATGGGTTCATTCAAATTTGAACCAAGTGAAATGCTATCTGAATAGCAGAAGCACATATAAGACTAAATGCAGAGGAAAAAAGGAAAGGGCAAAAAGAAGAGACCGAATGATATTATTGGGCATTTTGGTTCTGCTCAAATTCTTGTTCATTTATTTATATCTTCTGATTATACTCCTTCCAACTGTTTCTTTAAGGATGGATTTGGGGTCTTTGTTTCAGAGACCAAATTATTTAAAATCCTGATAATATTGAAAGGAAATTTTGTCTTAATAATTCCAGCCTGGCCCACTAACAGCAATTAAAAGTCCTGTCATTACAAGGGCTGTTCATGTAAAAATTACTTGCAGTACTAGCACATTTTCTATCCAGACTTATCAGTTTTCAAATTAAAAGCGTTAAAAAAAACAGCCAGGAACTGAACAAAGCCAGAATTTAAATAACTTTTTCTCCTTCCTTGACTTGGCTTAGACACAGTTATAGTGAATACATTTGTATTAGTACCAGCTATTCCGTGTCAGAAGCTTTCATTTTCTAAGGCTGTTAACAGGAGATTTCCAACCACAGCCAGTTTGAACAATAATTCATGACTTTTTTAAAAAGAAAACATATTAAAATAAATCCCTTGGACTCTCTGGCAAATAGAGTAGTTAGAGTAATTTACTGTTCTCTGATGTTCAACAGCTGCATCATATAAAGAAATCCTCATCCCACTGGTAGACGAATAATCATGAGTTGTTCAATCAAGAAAGGTCATTCTCATCTTTCAGGAACACATTCTGCTAAATTGCAGGTGGTAGTGATTTGCCCTAAATGAAACCTCTCAACAGACTTAAGACATTTTGTAATTTTTTAAATATAGTAATTTTCAAATTACTGGATTTGAAAATTATACTCCCAAAAAACTATTCCTATATGTGAATCAGTCTTCTGGGAAGAAAAAAAAAAAGAGATAAAAAAGATAAAAATAATATTTGATTTTCAAGGCTTAAAATATGTGCATAAAATTATTAATAAAAAAAATCTTCTACATGCTTGTGTATGCACACTTGTACATTATTCATTTGCATTCACAGAGCATTACTGATCCTTACCTGACAAGCAAATATTCATGTGTTCATTCTCACAGTGTGTAAGTACTTTGGAAAATAAATTTCATTTTGCCAGAATCATGATAGATGCTCTCACAACATGATGACAGATCATGCATCTGTGATTGTCATGGCAAGTTTAGGGTGAGGTGGCTGAGAGACCAGGCAGCACCACTCAGTGACATAAAATCTAACATTCATGGATAGAGCAGCTGGATGGCGATTTCTGTACAAAGATTTATGTTGTACAATACAAACAATATTCTGCAGGCTGTTGGACATCCATGAGTGTGTTCCTGCTCTTTATCCGTTTATTGCTTTTTAACTTTGATTGTCATTGTAAAATGTCAACAGCCTCATTCATCCAAAGCAACTCCAGACCACTCTCTCTGGTTTCCTCTGTATCTGAAGCCAGTTGGGCATTACCTGGGTTACTATCCTCTTTTGGCTTCCTACCCCAAATAATTTACAAGGATATAAAAGTACCTCTGGACTTCACTGTCCTGAGTGTTATAGTCACCAATTGTAGTTTGGCAGACACAGTCCTGATAATTTGGGCGAATCTTCCATGTAACCTGTTCTGCTTTCCTATTCCAGCATCAGATAGAGTTGAGCAGATAAAGTCCAGACATTTTTTATTCTAAGTTGTGCTTTTGCACAGGCATCACTTTGTGATACCAAAAGCTAGAAATTCTTTAGTTGGTTACTTAACCTTGCTAGATAAACCATTGTACAACAATATCTGTTTGTGACAGGGAAGGAGCGGGAATTATAATTTCCTTATTTTCTCCTGTAAATCAGTACCTGTGCAAGGATGATCATATTCAGAGAGAAATCAATGTTTTTCCAAGATGTTGAGTTGATTTAGAACTGTAAACTAGCAGAGAAGATTTTTGCAGTTTATCTCAAATGCATAAACGGAAAAGGTGAGGGGCCAGTATTCCTACATTCCATAAGAGTGACTTGACTAAAACATAATTGAAAAAGAGTCTGAGTTCAATTCCCTTCTTAATTCACAGTGTATCATACATGATGAAGTCTTTTGCATAGGACTCTTTACATGCTTGTCCCAGAGTTTAGTGCACTGACTGCTCAGTCAGTCTACAGATCATTTGCTTTATTTGGATCATTAATAATTACTTCTTGCCTGAAGGGTGATTCTCCATCTCTGCTCAAGACTGATACCTTCTTGAAATAATTTGTGGTAAAGCAAGTAAAACAGTCACCTGGGAAGAAAAGAATAAATATATCTTCCAGCTTTCTAAAGCTAAGTTTGGGATTCAGTATTGGTTTGCTACTCCATTGGTGTCTTTGAGCCAATTGTAAAATTTTGTTCCAGCCAATCCTCCTACAGCTATTGTGGCTTGAAAGCATTAAAATTCTGATGATAAATTTCCTTTCCTGTATGATTAGCATGTAATTTTTCTGAATTGCTCTTCATCACTTCATCCTTCTC
This sequence comes from Nicator chloris, assembly GCA_013400495.1. Lineage (NCBI taxonomy): Eukaryota > Metazoa > Chordata > Aves > Passeriformes > Pycnonotidae > Nicator > Nicator chloris. The sequence goes on from WAAE01007853.1 coordinate 2,902, forward strand.
ATATGTCATATAAGAAGACTAAGTATATAAATTTTGTATCTGAATCACATTTCCAGTACCAGGTAGCTAGTTTTTTAGAAATTTTAGTGCCTACATTAGAAACGTCAAACTAGGGTTTCTCTATCTGATATAGATACATAATTCAAACATTTCATCATAAATTACAGCCCTAAGAATTCAACTATGTACTCTGCTAAATCCAAAAGCTTCTATGGAAGGTGTTTAGAAAGAGTCCAATTATTCAAGTTCCTCAAGATCCTGTACTGGAAACAAAACCAATTGCAAAAGTTGTTGCTTAATATTTCACAAAGGCTTTCTAGCACCTACTTCAAAGACCTGAGTCATAAAAGAGTCCAAAAAAGATCACACTTATTTGTAAATCTATTTAATTTTGCGAATTACCAATAGACATCCACCAAAGAACTAGACAACTTTACAGCAAATTAAAAGCTGTATTGGTAGTCTATGACATACAGGAATTAAATATATTCCAATAGTTTGCCCAAACTGACCCAAAAAAAACTAATCATAAACACAAAGCACACAGTTACACATTTACCATTTTTACCACAGAATAATGGCATAGACTGCTGAATGCACTGCTAGCATTTCATTTCTGTAGGAAACCAGTGGTGCAAATGCTCACTTGTGTACACAGAGCTTTGAAGTTCACAGAATCTTTTGAGCATGTAATTGGTAGAACTCAGTGATTCACAGCTTTCTAATTCAGTTGGTATTCTGGCAAGTTATTAGCCAGCTGTTGTTCACTGAAGCAGATGTTATGAGCCATGCATAAAATTGTCAAGGTTATAGTTAGTACAATGAAACTCTATCCCTCTCCTGTCAGGGTTTGTAACAAAACTTCTACTGACATCATCAGAAGAATCAGCTTCAGAAACTGGGTATTACTTACCCTTATCCCCCATTAGTTTGTGTTCTTCTTTCATCTTCACAACCTCAACATTGCTTGTCATCTTAATGCAGTTTGCATTTGATTTGCCAGCTCTTAACTTCTAGTTGTCTTTCATGCTGATTACTGCACTTGAAAACCTCTTTCAGTTAGTGTTTTTCACCTCTTCACGTTTGTTTCTTTTACTTTTTCTGACATAAAACTGAATAAACAGTAGGAGTCATTTTTTTCTACTTCCTACAATGCTCATTTGGCAAGTTTCAAAAGCAATAATAGAATAAGCCACAGCTTAATAGTTTAGACTAGTATGTTGAAGCCCAGATATTGCTACCTGCTTGAGGCAGGAAATAGGATTTGTCTTTAGTAGATTTGTACATTGTAAGTCCCAGTGTGTGTTTCTACGTCCACTGGATAGAGTATGTTTGGGATTGGAAAAAGAAGCAGTATTATTTCGCTAAAATCTGAGATGATCACTCTGATATACAGCTAATACTTGCTATAAAAACATATTGGAAAATTACAGTGTATGAGATAGATAAGGAGAACTGAATTTTAGAATTGGAACATTAAAAATTTAATCCAAGCACATTTTACCTGGATTTTTTTTCTTTCATTATCAGTTATTATTCTTTCTATATTCTTGTAGCTTAACAATACAGTAGCACAATATGAGTTTGAATTGTAAGTGAATTTAAGTAAAAAAACATGCATTTTCTGTATGTAGGCCTAAACATGGATTAATTTGATCTACAACTATGTATAGAGTTGCTGTCTAAAGACTGCAAGTATTTACCCCTAAAACCACTGCATTGATTCAGCTGAATTAACTAAGAATTGAATTTGCTTCTGCAGTCTTATTGGATATAGAATATGAATGAATATTGAAGACCTACCACTAGGCTATTAAGTACCCTTACAGCACAGTAATTTATTGATATGCTTTGTAACCCAGTGTTTTTCCTAATCTTCTCATGGTTACTACTTACTTATTTTTAATTTTTAATTGACAAAACCAGGACAGTCCCTTGCATAAAGTGCTGTGCTGCTTTTTTCCTTTGTATGCTTATATTTTCGATAGGCAATTATTGAGATACCTAATTTGACATTGGCACATAACTAGACATAATCAGTTTACACACTAATTGCATTCAAACGTCAGGTGTGGCATTGTGATTGTCTTTTATATAGGCAATTTAGAAAATTCTAAAATTAATATGTGCTGCTTATAATGTCACAAAATGACCTTCTGCTAGTTATTGTCAGACAGTCCCAGTAGAGAAATGATCTAGCTCTTGAAGTCCTGAATGAGTGAGATGGAATAACCATGACCTCTTTGTGACTGATCATTTTGATGCTAAATATGCAAAAGGAAGTGAATAATAATACATTTGAAATTAAACTTTGAAGAAGTAATAGATTTATACTCTAAAATTTTTGATAATTCAGTATGAGACTTGATGTGAAGTCAGATGTTATTCTCATATGATTTAAAGAAAAAACTCTACATATAATGAATCCTTGATTTCAAATGTAGAATATGTAAAATACATGGTAGAATAGAAAATTAGTGTTTTGTGTTTGGACTGAAATCTAAAGAAGGAACAAGAGCATCTGTATATGCAAAGAAATTGATGGCAGTCAAAATTTAAAGAAGCAATTTGAAATAACCAAATACTAATATGTTGGTTTCTTTGGGGTCAAAACCAGTAATGTGTCTTTTATAAAACTTATTGGAGAATTCTGTAGCACAGTTCTTGGTAGTAGGCATGTATTGAAAATTACTTGAAAACTACCAATAATGAAGCAAAATATGGTGCTGGTCTTCCCATCTTCCACACTTTCCCACTAGTATTGAAAGAACTCTAAAAAACATTTTAGTTAAGCACTGATTTTGCTTTCTGTATACTAGATTTAATTACAAAACTATGAACAATTTAAAATATCCTATTTTAATTGAAAGACATTTTCTAGTGGCAGTTAAAAATTTAGTTATATTACTTGTTCTTGAAAGCATCTGATAGCCAAAAAACTACTTTGGTAATTGCTATGAAATTTTTATCATGAATATGCAACATAAAATATTTATTTAGATAAACTACAGACTGCTATTTCCTTTTAGGACTCTAAAATAAAAGTCATACAGCCAATATTTATTTATTGCTTAAAAATAGTATGAAAAATTTCCTCAAGCAGTGAATATAATGATTCAAAATTCTTAAGAGGGAAATAAGCTTTTTTCTGCCTTTTAATGCTATAAAATCAATATGCCAACTTATACATGTACACAGTAAGAACTAGCTATTTTCAGAGCTAATTTCCTTAGTCTTTTCTTCCATAGTGAAAGCAGTTGTGCATGTTGTAGCCTCAAAAGTACAGAATAATGGAATCATAGAATACAGAATCACAGAATGGTTTGTGTTGGAAAGGGTCATAAAGATCATCTAGTTCCTGTCATGGTCAGGGACATCTTCCACTAGGCCAGATTGCTCCAAGTCCCATCCAATCTGGCCTTGAAAGCTTCCGGGCATAGGGCATCCACAACTTCTCTGGGCAAGCTGTTCTAGTGTCTCACCACACTCATCATAAAAAAAACCTCTTATGTCCAATCTAAATATACCCTCTTTCAGCTGAAAGACATTTGTTTTTTCATTATAGGCCTTGTTCAAAAGCCTTTCTCTGTTTTTCTTTCAAGCCCTCTTCTGTATACTGAAAGGTTATCTGGTCAGAAGTACCCAAGGTCCTCCTTTGTCCTGTTCTCAAAAATGGGTGTAATATTCCCTTTCTGCAATCATTGGGATCTTTGCCTGACTACTCTGACTTTTCAAATGTGATGGAAAGAGGTTTTGCAACTACATCAGCCAACTGCATCAGTCCTCTGTCTTCCTTGTGTGATCTCTTACACATGATAATCAAAAGTTCTTGCACTCTAAGATTTCTTTAAAAAACTGTCAATTTTGTTCACCTTCTTTGTCCCTGACGACAGTTTCCCAGGGGGTCCATACAAAAATTCCTGAAAGAACTGAAAGTTCTAAAATTCAGTCTCTTAACTCTACTCTTCCTATTCACATTTCCATTAAGTACATGATCACCAGGGCATGGTCATTGCAGCCCAGGCTGCCAGTGGTCTTGACATCTCTTGATAGTTTATCTGTGTTGGCCAGCAACAGGTCTAGAAACACTTCTCCTCTTGTCAGACTATCACATGGATTAAAAAGTTATCCTTGATGCACTTAAAGAGTCTTCAGGACTGCTTACAAATTGCTGTGCTGCTTTTCCAGCAGATGCGAATGCCTCAGCAGGTTCTATGAACGTGGTGCTTCCTTTAGTTGAAGGAGTTGTCAACATCTTCCCCTTCATCAAGCAGCCGGTAGTAAACACAAACCACAAGGCTTTATTGGTTTGGCCTCTAATTTTCGTCCACAAGCTCTCAACCTGTTCAACATTGTTTTTCAAAGATAGCTCTGTACAATCAATCCATTTTTTATTTTATAGAAAGTAATCCATGCTCTGATCTCTCCTTCTTTGCCTATAAATTCATTGTTTATAATGATTACTTGCAGTGCTCCAAGACGTGATTCATCCCAGGCTTCAATACTAGTGATTAGATCCTAGATTTCTAGATGCACAGTGGTTTCCATCTTCTCCTGAATTTTTTTATTTATTCTACTTCATTGGTGTAGTCATTTCAGTTGGGCTATTGATTGTGTCACCATTTTAGAGGAACACGACCTAATTCCTTTGAGGTATTTCACAGGTGTTTCCCCTGTGGTTCTTAACACACCATCATTCCCTGGTTCTTTCTTTACTCAAAACTCTATTCCCTTCTCCTAGTAAGTCCAGTTTAAAGCTGTCCTTATAAGCCTGGCTGACTTGGTGAAGACTTTCCTGCCTGACCAGTATAGTACTGCTTCCTATGTTTTTGAAGTACAGCACAGTAATTCATTACCCTTAATTTCTCTTTATAGCACGATGTTAAAAGCTTCTAAATATATTTTCCCTACACACTGATAAAAATGAACTTCACAGAACATTTATTCTATTTGCCAGATGGCCAGTTGCATCCATCTATGAAAGGCATTAACTCCTTTATCTAGAAAAGTTTTATTGACTAGTTTGAAACTCATAGCTTCATCTGTAATGCGTTCTCATAGTTTGGTTTTCCATGTTGAACAACAGAAAAGATGCACATATAACTAGATGCTGTAAAACTTCTATAGGCATTGACAACCACAGGTTTGAATAGATGCAACTGAAGTTTATTTTTATTTCAATTTATATGACTAAAAGATCTTTATGGAAAAAATATTCACCATTCAATTGATTTAATTTACAAATTCAATATACCCTCTTAATGTGTATCGATATGTTGCTAGAAGGCAGCACAAGGCCAAGAATATACAGGTGGAGAGCCTGTCTAAACATGGTCAGGTGCTCCACTCTCACTGTATTCTCTCAGTTAGTACACTGACATCAGATCTTGATACACTCACAGCAAATCACAAATGTTTTGGCCACTACAGGGTATAAAACGTTGTGTAATAAAACATGACAATTGCACAAAATGCCTTGTAGCAAATATTAGCAAATTTTAAAAAAAGTGCGGCTTCTTTGACTAATAATTAATTTTCTGTCAGTTATTTGAGTGTGCTTAGTGAAACAAGATTTCCTAATTTGAATAAACTATCCTTTTCATAGATTTTCTGTTATTAAGTATGTTGTGGTTAATCTTTGTCATATACAGCAGTACAATAATTAGGATATTTTACACTACATGGCTGGAATGTTAATCAAGAGAACTTTGCAAAAAAAATAAGGTTTTATAGAACATTTCCTTTGATTTTTTATTTTTAATTTTTGTGCATGAAAGTGAATTCCACCAGATGAAGTATTCATAACTGTTGAAAAGAATATTCAATCAGTTGAAACATTTTAATCTAAATTAACGTATATATTCATTTCTATTTGAATGGAAAATACTTTTAGCTTAACTGAACACTGATGTAGATATTAAAAAAGTATTTTATTTTCAGATGTTTCAACATAAATGCAAATGTATGTTTATTCAGTGCACAAGTTAAGATTAATGTTTCATATTTTCCAATCAAAACTTCTTACCTTCATTTCTAAACTTCTAACGCCATCACCTCTAAGTTCTTCATCTTCAACAGTGCTGATAATTTATGTGCTGTGCCTGTCTCAAATTCTTGAAATTAATATATGTTCTGCTAGATGATCCAAAAAAAAAACCAGATCCAGAGGATTCAACATTGCTAAAGAACCTATGGCACATTCTGGTACTTTTCTGAATATATTCTGTTTCAAATGTTTGTGGGTTCACCCCAGCACACAGCTCTGTACCTCAGCTGCTTGCTTATTCTCCCCCACCCTGGCCTCCAGTGTAGCAGGCGAGGAGAAGAGCAAGAGCCAGAAAAGTCATGGGTAGTGATAAAAATAGCTTAAAAAGCAAAAGTAGAAGAAAGAGAAGACAAAACAAGACAAGTAACACAAACACAACCAATCACCACCTCCCACGGATAGGCTGATACCCAGCCAGTTCCCATGTGAAAGACAGCTAACCTCCCTAAACAAGCTCTCCTGCATTTTACTACTAACCATGATATTATTTGGCATGGAATGTCTCCTTTGGTAATTTGCGTCATCTGCATGGTTCCATTCCCTCCCAGCCTTTTGCACACCCCCAGTCTAATCACTGGGAGGGACAGAGTGATTGATATATGGCCTTGATGCTGTGAAAATGCTCAAAAAGAGCTAAAATATTGGTATGTTACTGGCAATATTTTGGTTAAAAATCTAAAACACAGCAGCATACAAGCTGCTATTGAAAAGATTTAACTCCATCCCATCTGAATCCATTGCACATATGTGGGCTATATTCTAAATAAACTGTATATCTGCTTTCAGTACCAGTAAGTTATGACAACTTACACCAAGAATTTTTGCCTGAACAGGACCGAAAAGATTCAAATATTACGCAACATGAAAGGAATAGATAACTGCAGTTATAAGGTAATTTCTGACAATACTCCTGTGACAGACAGTCTCTTAAAACAAAACAAAACAAACTCTAGTCTGGACAATGCAGGTAAAAGTCTAAGGGCCTAGGGTCCAGATCATATCCTGCAATTTTAACTCACAGTTGCGAAAGTTGAGGCACCTGCCCAGAAGCTGAAAATATTAATTGGCTTCCTGTTTGGAGGTTTGGTATTGCAAATAGATGAATAACACAGAAGCAGACAACAAAAGTTAAAGCATTCTATCTTTCTATGGATATCTGCAAATGTCCAGTATTTCATATTTGACAATGTCATTGCTAAATCTCAACCAGATGGAATTTGCTTGTAGCTTGGGTCCAGATGGGTACTGACACATAGCAGTAAAGGGAGGGAGTTTAAGGTATGTGAGATGATTGCAGAAATGAACCCAACCTTCTGTTGTTTAATATGATAGTGTGTTACCAGTCTTCAATAAAACAATACTTTAAATCCCTTTTAATGGCTCTTCTGTACATCTATTCCTGTGTCCGATATTTCTGTGGTGTCCTTTCTGAGCACAGATCATGAAAGAAATGCGAACATGGAACAGAATTTTGATTACTTCAAGGCAAGGTCTTGTAAAGGTCATTACACAGTGGTTCTTATGTTTTTCTCTTTCCCTTGTGTCATAGCTTGACCCCAGCCAGCAAATATGCACTATACAGCCACCTACTCACTCTCCCCCTGTGGAATGGGGAGCAACAGAAAGGTAAAAATGAGAAAACTAAGAGGCTGAGATGAGCAGTTTATTAATTAAAATAAAACAATGAAGAAGAACAATGAAGTTGATGAAGGTTGTAGAAAGCATGTCCTATGAGGAGCAGCTGAGGGAACTTGGGTTGTTTAGCCTGGAGAAGAGAAGGCTCACAGGTGTTGCAGTGTGCAACAAATGGTTGCTTCCACTGTCCCCTTACTGNCCCCGGAGCCCTAATAAACTGAAATTCACCCCCAGACTTGAGACTGCCTCCTTTTCTTCGCCTTTGTCTGCTGCCAGCCCACATCGTACAGGATAAGAGGGAGAAGAACCCACAGCAGCAGCTCCGAGTCACTGAGCAGGTGACAGCTTGGGACAGAGAGCTGCGCTTTTTACTGGAGCTGTTCCCACAGCTAGCCGGGACAGTGAGGGTTCCCTCACCAGTCGGGCACAGCGACACACAGGGACCCCACTGATCTCTACAATCACCTGAAAGGGGTTGTAGTGGGATGAGGCTCAGTCTCTTCTGACATGTCTCAAGTGAAAGAATGAGAGGAAAAAGCCTTAAGATGCGCCATAGGAGGTTTAGTTTATATATTAGAAAAAAAAATCACTGAAAGAGTAGTCAGACATTTGAATAAGTTGCCCAGGGAGGTGGCAGACTCACCTGCTCTGGAAGCATTCAAGAGGTGCCACTTGTCTATGGTTTAGCAGTGATTATGATGGTAGTAGATTAACAGTTGGACTAGATGATAATGAATGTCTCTTCCAACCTTGATGATTCTGTAGTTCTGTGATAATAATAATAATAATAATTTTTAATGAGAAACAAAATACTAAAGAGAGAAATAAAACCCAAGATAGACAAGTGATGGAAATGAAAACATTTCCTCACTACCAAGCAACAAATGTCCAGCCATCCCCCAAGCAGTGACACTCACACCAACCTCCCTCCTAGTTTTATTGCTGAGCATGATGTCATGTCAATAGCATAGAAAATCCCTTTGGTCAGTTGGGGTCATCCATCACAGCCTTGTCTCCTCCAATCTTAGAATAAAAGTGTCACTAAAGCTGGAAAACACTTCTAAGATCATCAAATCCACGTGCTAACTCAGCACTGGGATATTTAGCATGAAACCATGCCCCCAAGCACCATGTCTACAACATGGCCTTGTCAAACCTCATGTAATTGCCCTCAGCCCATCAATCCAGCCTGTCCAGATCACTCTCTAGAGCACTTCTTTTGCACCCCTAACCTACTGGCTGGTGGAATGGCATGAGAAGCAAGCACTGCTCAGCAATAACAAAACTATCCCTGAAGTATCAGCACAGTTTTGCACAATTCCAAAACACAGCCCTATACCAGCTACAATGAAGAAAATGAACTAACTCTATTCTAGCTAAAACCAGCATACCTTGAAAGATCTTTTACATTATCCTGTAAGCACCCCACTTTATCTTATCACTGGTAAGTATGGCAGAAGCATTCCACAGCCATTTGGTGATGAATTAATTCTCCAAGGTACTTTTCCTCTCAGCAGCTTCCAGAACTGATGAATTCCTTAAGAGCAAAAGAATTTTTTTTTTTTTTAAGTGGTCTAAGTGTAAACTACTTTTCACTTTTTCAACATTGGTCAGGCTATGGTGCCTTACTGGACAAAACGGACAGACAAAAATAGGAATTTTAAAAATTTTTTAGACTTGTGACGCTTAGGTCAGTTTAGGGCATGCATGAGAAAAGAAAAACTTATTCTAGGAAATAGAGTAAGTTTTATAATAATACCTGAATATTGCTTGTGGGCGGTGAAGAACAAATCAGCTATGATTTATAATAATTATTCCAAATGGCCAAAGTGTACAATTATTTTCCTAAATATGAGGTAATCTTACTACAGCACCAAAAATGAGTAGTTGCCTCAAAACGGGTAGAAAAAATAGATTTTTTTTGGTGGCAATTGCTTAAGTACCTGTAAACTGATTTCTTCTGCTGTTACTATCTAGATGAAAGGCAAATGGGAGCTTCTACAAAGATGCCACCATAGACTGGTATTGTTGGTTTAGCTATCAAAATATTTAGAAACAATTTAAATAGCTGAGAAGATATTCTGGGTTTGAATGGGGCAACATTGTACAGGAAAATTCTGTTAACCTCTACCTGTAGCATAGTGAATGTATGAAGAATAAAGTAGATAACAGTGGCATTGCAGTGACTAACACTGACATAAAACCACGCAAAATGATGACACAGGAATTTCCTCATATAAGAAAGAATAAACTGGTGAAATTATTTACAACAAAGAATTCCCAGAGACGCTCTCCTTAAAGAAAACTGTCTCGTAGCACTTTCTGGTACCTAATGGCAGTCCTCAAATCACTGATAATTATGTCAAAAATGGAATTGTTCAATAAAAACTTTTTAGGTTTTAAAAAGAATCCAATTATGTATTCAAATAACAATATGAAAAAAGATACTTAATTTCTTAGTAGCCCTGCAGAATATTTAACTCTTTTAAGAGCACACATTTTAAAATCTGCAAGATCATCTTTACCACGCCTTTGAAAGTGCTAGACAAGGTGAACTCTGTCCAGAATATGTTATTTTTCAATAAATCTTTTTTAACATTGAAGAAGAAAATGACAGTCATAAAATACATAAAGTAGATGGAGATTATTTTATGAGGAAGTGGACACTTGCCATCTGAGCATCAGTCCTATGCACAATCATGTGAAGTTTAATAGAGTTTAACTGCTTAAGATAGACAAAGAAATGCTGTGATTAGTGTTAAGCCAAATGTTGTTATGAGAAAATATCTCGCCCAATGAAATTGATCTGTTGTCTGAAATTTCAGCATTGTACACTAAATCTTTTAGATAATTTTCAATTTTGAAAACTGCACTGTCTGAAGCAACTATTTGCAGAGATTCATGTGTCTATCTATCTTCTCTCTTGGGCATATAGCTAGATAAAGAAATGGAAAGTCTACCTGGAAATGAATGTATTTCTGATTCCCCATGAACTGACCTGAAGTAGTTACACCTGTGAGATATGTTACCAACAGGCAAAAAATTCAAGGTAGAAAGTGGCCACATAAAAGATGCATGGTGCACAGCATAAAGGTTCACCCCTTTTACCAGCAAATTTTAACTTGAATAATGAAGTCCATTCTACATGAATTTAATTGTCCTCCTCCCACAATTAAAATATATTCAGAGTACTGGTCCTAACTTATACTTTACATTTGCATTGTTCTAGGTGTGTCAGAGACTAACAGTTTTGCAAATCCCACTGACGTTGACCTAGAAAACCTTTTTTTTTTTTCAAAATATGTCTGTTTTCTAGTATAAAACATTCCTATGAGTAGCTGACTTTGCAGCTCTGTAATAGAAGAAAAACATATAAACTATTAATGTGACAGATGAATTAGTTATCTTTTTTATGAACCTTCTATAGATACTACTCTATATAAAAAGGTTAGGGGAGATATTATAATACTGTAACACTAACATGAAGGAAAATTCAGAAAACTAAAATTTTGGTGTTTTGGTGTTTGGTGATACATGCACAACAAAGATGACTATGCAGAATGTCATGTCATGATTTTCAATTGTAAACAAGCAAGCCACCTGATCCTATTTTTAATTTAAATATCTTAAAACTGCTAAAAGCTGACTCAGCAATGGCTATAAGCAAATAATTAATATTTAAGGAAAATACATCATTCTGAATGTCAGTTACTGTCACAAAGTATACATAATAATTTCTATTACAAAAAATACTCTTATGGTTCTGAACTGCCATCCTCTCCCCAAAAACTAATAGAAAACCACATTAATATTCATTAAATGGTTATTCCTTTTCTAGAGCAACCTACACAGTTCACTGAATTTTTAGACTACAATATTCTTGCTGTATATTATCCAACACTTAGAGTTATAATGAAAACATGTACAGCACATTAGGAATATTCACTACAATATATTAAAGTATACAAATAGTATATAAAGATACATATATAATAGGATATTATAATATAAAATATGTCAAAGCACTAATTGGTAAATCAATCAACAAATAAATATAATAATTATAACTGGCACTCAAGAATGCAATATCCTTGTTTCTATATTGATAAATGTGACAATTACAAACAATATTTGTCCTGTTTATAAGACTACAGTACTTTGTTCATACATGAAAATCAAATCTACAACACAATGACCAATACATATAATGCTACCCAGTGTAAGTGTGCTTCAGTATTAAAATATTTATTATTGTAATAGAGATTATGTTTCAGAGTGCAAAACAGAATGGACAACAGCCAAGATAAATACAAACAGCTTAGTGTTTTAGAGTACCAGCAATCAAACAACCCCAACTGTTCAACTTGCATGCATGATTGCTGTTTACAAAAGAATCGTGCTAAAATTTCCATAGAATGTCCGGAGTCGGAAGGGACTCACGAGGATCACTGAAGTTCAAAGCAATTAATGTTTTCTAACATATATACAAGGTTCACATCCTACTACCCTCCTGAGAGCTGAACCACAGTCAGGTGAATTCAATTCTGGCCTTAAATTTCTAAGTACTTCCAATTCTATTCCTTCTACTTCACTTAAGCATGAATGTCCATATTCATGAAACAATATGTTTTTTAA
>WAAE01007854.1:9243-83978 GCA_013400495.1 Nicator chloris
GGGGCGGTGCCTGAGGCGGGAATGGTGGAGCTGTGCCTGAGGGGCGGGGCGGTGCCTGAGGCGGGAATGGTGGAGCTATGCCTGAGGCTGGAAGGGCGGGGCGGTGCCTGAGGCGGGAGGGGCGGGGCCGCCCCACAGATCCCGGGGGCGTGGCCGCGTGCGTGCGCTCCGTTCTCATTGGCGCCGTACCCGGAAGAGCCATTGGCGCCTGCGCGGTGGGGCCTCCGCGTTGCCCTCCCTTTCCTCGAGGAGATGGAGGCGGCGGCGCGGCGGCGGCCGCGGGAGCAGGAACGGCAGGAGCGGGAGCAGGACGATGGTGGGCGGGTGCTGTCACGATCCCTGTCGGGACAGTCCTACTGGCTGGACTTGTGGCTCTTCATCCTTTTCGACCTGGCGCTTTTCCTGCTTATCTACCTGCTGCCCTGAGGGCGCGGCCCAGGTGAGGAGCGGCGGTCGGGCGGTCGGTAAGCCCCGACGGGCTGTGCCCCGTGTAGGGAAGGGTCCGCTTCAGGAGCAGGCCCCTGGGAGCAGCCTCGGCATTCCCACAGCCCCGCCTCAGAAGGCCTCGGGAGCACAAATGCCTCTCAGGAAACTGGAAACTAATTCCAATCCCCCCCAGCTTTGTTTATTTGTTTGCGAGATTTACTGTCCTCTCTTCGTTCAGGAGGTGTGGCTGATGCTCCTTACATGTCGGTATCTTCCGAAGGGCTGTGCAGCACTACGAACATAACCAGACCTTTTCTGTTTCCTGTAGGGCCATTGCCACCAAGGGAATTCTCACCTATGTCGCACCTTATGGACACAGGCGATGGAAGAGGAGGACCATTTGTGCGGATTAAGCAGCCGGGAACACGACTCCACTTGAGTCTCGGTGGAGGAGGCACATCTTTATACTGTATCATGATAGAGCTCTGTGTTACTGTTCAGGTTTTACCTTTACCCTGTTCGTGTGTCCTAAACTGTGCCTTAAAGGTCACGTACGACAGACTGACCGTGCTTTTGTGATGAGTACCTAAAGGTTTGTTGTGCAGAAAAGGAAGTATGCAGTGATTGAATAAAACCCACTGAAAGGACACCCTGCAGAGTGGCTGAGAATAAAACACAGCTCTTGTATACACTGAAGTTGTAACTCAGACCTAACAGATGAAGCTTAGCCAGCTGTTCTACTTCCAAAAAGTAAATCCTGATGGGTTGATGGTGGTTGGTTTTCTATTATACCATCCTCTGTTTTTTCTTTCTTTCCCTTCGGCAGTTACTGAGCTCTCTCAGGCTCAGTATTTATAAATATATTCATATATAAACACATCAGTGTTTAACCCAGCAGCAGTGTCCTGTCCTCACTTACTGATTAAGATAAGTTCCTTGCTAGAAACTGTGAAGGAGGAGCTGACAAGAGCAGCCTTGAGTCACTGGCAGATGACACATAAAGATCCCTCCTCCTCGCCCATCCATGGGTGGCTATAAGCAGACAGTTACAGGTAATGAAATGTTTCAACCTCAATTTCCTCTGTCTCACTAGAGGGAGACTGTCAAACCTGTGTTAAAGGCAGGAGTCTCTTGCAGTCTTTGGAGAAAGAAACAGAAGCTGAGCACATGGAGTGAGCTTTTTGCAGGGCAGGTTTAGTAGAAAATAGTTTTCAAGCTGTGGGTGAAGGGGTTTCAGTTTTCTTTAGCATTTTTCCCTTGGGAATACTAAGCTCGAGTTCTGAGAAGTATGATCCATACTTGGATCCGTGCTTGTTTTGTTTTTTTTTCCAGGAGTACATCCAACAAAAGCACTAGATTGAAGAGACTTGGAAGTGCAGAGTGGTTCAGTGTCTTCCCACACAATAAATGAAAATGGGCCAGGATGAGGTTAGATAGGATTTGGGTTGCAAAAATAGACAGATGCTCTTATTTTTATTTGATTGTTAAGACAATTGTGCTATTGGCAGTGGTTTAGTTCCTGTGTCAGACCTGTGCTGTAAGAACAGAGATGCTGTGCCCTGCTGGCATTTATCATCTTGGCTGCTGATACCTGTGAATTCAGTGATCTTGACTCAAGGTGCACAGGAGCCCTGAACTGTGATTGCATTCTCCAAACACCAGAATGGGGGTTCCAGTTTTTCAAATGAGGCCATTAAAGAGACGAGTTCGCTACATTCACTACCTTTTCTGACCCCCATCTGGCACGATATCACAAGTGAAATCCCCAGGGAACAACCTATCAGGAAAGGACTTTAATGTTGCTCCATTTCTTTTTTGATAAGGAAGACAGGTGAGATTTAAAGGCTATTAAGGCTTAGGAAGTTGAATTTCAAGGTATCTTCCACTAATTTAGTTTTCTCCTTCAGCGAGATCTGACATTAAAAGTTCTGCTTATCTCAGAAGACTTAAGAGTTATCTCAATGCAGGCTTGTGCTGCACTGGGCTCCAGCTATCCCATAGGCACATGGAGCTCCTAAGTACACAGATCCAGGTAGATTTTGCTTATCCCTAGTAAAGGTAGTAAGGTAGCTCATGTATCTGTCAATCACTTGGCACCAGGTCTGTGGGATTATGGTATAAAAATGGCTTTATGCATTTCATAGCTATTTTAAAAGTTTAATCTATTTAATAGCTTTATGATCAAATACTTCAGGAAAAGGTAGCCAGACTGCCATCTCCACAAAAACTTTCAACCATCAGTAGCAGCATTAACTGTCATGTTAAAAACATAGTTCTGGAAAGCCAACTTTTTTTTTTTAAAACATGGAACACAAAAAGAACAGACAACAAAGATTTTAAATTTTTATCTTGATATTTTGAACAAGTAGAACTTTGCAAGTAAATAATTCTAAAGACTGAAAAATATATTAATTACAAGACTTGTTAATATCTTTACTATTACAAAAATTGTCTAGGCTCTTATACAAATCTATAGCTGGAGGGGGACATTTATAAAAAAATAAATAGGCACCCTAGGTAAGTTAAAACGAGTTATCACATATTAGTCAGCAAATATTACGTACATACATACATGGAGTGCAGAGTCAAATATAAAAACAAAGGTGCCTTGATTAGCAGTCTATTTAATCATGAAATACCTGGTAGAAATGGGTCACAGAGGAAGCTGTCTGGTGAGATTGTTCCAAGCTAAGCGAGGAGACTGAAGTACACCTAAGTTACCGCAGCTACTTCAGAGGGGAGTTCACCAGTTGTGCTTACTGGGAGCAGAGTTCATTGGTATCATTAAGAGGCATTCATATTGCTCATGGTACAGAAGTATGAACATTGCTATGCATGTTGAAAAATAAGTGTTCTAACATCATTCACAGTTGTTGCTGTGCTATCCATACAAAAAATACTGTCATTTCAAATACAAGATTTTTTTGTTTGTTTTTTTTGCAAAACATTTTACAAATTGTACATTATTTACAAATTCCAATCTTTGTTTTTACACAGGTATTAGAGGACAGTTGTACTTAACTGGCTATGTATATTATGTAACATGGCTAGATGAAGTAGAAAAGTTTAATTTACAGGTTCTGAAATCTCTCTTAAAAATATTACAATCGGAATCACCCAAATTCTTACATTTTTAGTGTTCTTCTGTATTCAACTGATTTTCTTTAAAAAGGACCATTGTTTAAGTTACTATTTACTAGCAGCCATACAGAAACATGCATATTATTTACACTATAAATTCTAGAATTTATTTTTTTCCCAAGTGCTACAATGAATTTTGATGAAGAAGGTAGAAAGAAGGTTAATCTGAGATACCTGATTTGTTGCATATATATAGTGTTCCAGTTCTACTGTAAGGTACATGTTATTTAAAAGAAAAAAACCCTGACCCTGCCACAGAATAACCAAAACTACTGTTTAAATGTTTAATTAAACATTTGGATAGGTGTGCTAAACAATTGCATCATTTGGTTGAAGCACTAAAACACACGTACATAAGGTTATAAACATGAAAACAAGCCTTTCTGACTAACAGTGCAAGTAAGTGTTTATTATGCATATTTAACCTTCTTGCATTTTCATAATAAAAGGCATTGATGTTTAGGTGTAATCAGCAGCACCCCAAGTTAACACTCTAATGGGAATAATGGAAAAATTTTGCTTTTTTAGGTTGTGTCAGGCTTTGCTGACGCTGCCTCAGCACTCGCTAGGTGGTTCTGTGCACTGATTTAACCAACCAAGTAAAAGCCAGATAAACCTTCCTCCTTGTCACTGAGGTAAGTCAGGTTAACAAAAGACAAGGAAAATTCCAGAGCTGCCAAAACTGGAGACAGGGCGAGAGAGCAAAGGGGAACCTCTTCCTTCCATGCCCCCTTAGCCACCAGTCTTGGCTGCACGTTCAGCCTGATCTCCTAATGCAGACCATATCCATGTGTAGGACTGTTCCAAGTGGGAAAACATGTTAGAAAAAAAAAAATTTAAAAAAAATTCCAATGTGTGATTCCCGTGAACCACAGTCTCAAGCTGGAAAAAAAGGGGAGTTTAATAAATAGAAGCATTGACTTTGCATGCAATTGTAGAATAAGAACTGAACGTAAGTAGGAATTACTTCTAAAATGTTACAAAATTAATCTTCCACAGTTGCATAACTCTGTATTTAAAATCAGCATCCTGTTCTGTTATACTGGTTTGTAGCTTAGGAAGTTAAATTTAGTAAGTATACAGCTTAAAGAGTGAACAAATCTGATAAATGTCTTTAAAAATGTACACTAACAGAGCAGGGGTATTAATAGGCAAATATTACTGCAGTTTACTTCAATTCCCTTTGAAAGTCTCACTTGCAAACCAAAATGGTTTTTAAAGAAATATTATTAAGGCTTTTCAAATAAAAAATAAATCCTCTGGGTAAACTTGCATTAAAGACACTTGAAGGTTTGTGAAAGCACAGACTCTGAGAGACATCAGGTGAAAAACCGTGTCACCTCCTGCTACCTCTGAGGACAAATACTGCTCTGTTATGACTACGTGTGCTGCATTAGCTGTGGTAGCATTGCTTATCCCTTTTGTTAGTTAAGAACAGAGTGACCACAGTCTGAAGGAACACTTCTTACACTGCAGCTAACCAGATCTTACAGAATTAGTATCATCCAGCCGATCCTGCTGCTGCAAGGTGTGCATGCCCCAAGGGACCGCATGGAATACAAACTGAAGAAGACAAGCTGAGTAACAGAGGTAAGCATTAAGGCAACTAGAGTAACAAATCAAAGAACCACAAGTTTAGCACCTCTTCTCCTCTGTTGGCCTCTATTTGCATATTCATTTGGACAGTCACAACTCTCAAGCAAGTACAGTCAGCTGGGTACCTGGTTATCACACACACAGAGATCCCATGTGCCCCTTTACAGACTGCATGAAATGCCAAAGTCAGATCCAGGTGCGAGTTTCTTGAAGAACCTATCGACTGCAGTGTATTCCTTCTGCATTTGCCTTGTACCTCTGTTCGGGGGTGGGATGCCTGGGCTCCAGAGTGGTGGGGCATGTGGCATTCAGATCTGCTCCGGCTGCTGGAGAATGCTTCTCCTTGTGGAAGCTTCCACTCTCTGTGAAATACAGCTTGGGCCTCTGGTGGTACTTCAGCCTGTAGGTGTCAGTCATGCAGCTGTCCACTGAGAAGTAAGTGGTTAGGGACACGCTGTCGTTCCCATCTGCGTAGCCAGGGCTGGATCCCGTGTGACGAGATCCTTTCTTCAACATGTTCTCAGACACGGTCCAGAACTCATTCACTGATAAGCGCGGTGGAGAATCTGGTTTATGAACAACCACTTTGTTCCCTGGAAAGGGCTCTTTAAGCCTTTGTTCAGCTGGGACTCCACTTGCTTCTGATGCAGATTTTGAAGGTGCACCTGTTTGCCTTAAAGGACTATTTTGCAACACTTCTGTTGATTTTACATCCGCAACCGAGTTATTCTCTGATCCTGCCAAAGTGCTCAGAGCGTATTTCTTCGGAGGTAAGGGGGGAGGAATGTTCTGGTACACGGCTTCAGGCGCCCACAGGGGATCTGCCCTCCGGGGCAGGTGCCCAGTGTGCTCGCTGGGAGGGGCGGGCGGCACTGCCAGCCTTTCTGGCAGGTTCTGAGGCGCACAGGGCACCAGCCCCACCTTGGGACCCAGAGTGTGATGGGACACGCTTCTTGTGTGATGGGGCTGTGGCTGGGCAGGGAGGGGAAAGTCGCTGTGGATCAACTTCCTGCCACAGGCATTGTCTGGGCAGGGGTGGGACACGCTGTCCGCACAATACACCGGCGTGTTCACCTTCTCAAACCTGTCCGTGTGAAGCCACTCGGAAGAGTTCGGCTCGTCTGCCTTGTTCCTGCTGTCTGACTTCACAATCTCTTTGACAACTGGCTGGAGAGCTGATGATTGGAAAAGTTTCCTGTTGGTCTCAGGCATTTCAGCTCTGAAATACAAAACCATGCAGGATTATGAGTATTTGTAAAAACATATGAAAAGGCTCAGATAACAGGGGTGTTTTCAAATACAGCCTTGGTAAAACTGCTGAAATATTCAAACTCTCAAGATGATTATGATCTGTTCAATACACAGGATATTGAACAGATTCAATATAAGGATACAGCCCTTGGAGTTTGAGTTGTATTAAATTACTCCCGAGTTTCTTCCATTTGAAATGTAAATGTGCCCCAAGAAGGTAAGATAAATTCCTTCAACATTCAGGACTATGTCAAGTATGACCTCTGCTCTCTTCTAAACATCCTTCTGACTCTGATATATCCACTTTTCCAATAGTGGATGCTACTTTAAGTTGATAATTTTGTATTTAGATTCTTCATTTTTAGGAGATACTGAGCACTTAAGAGTTCATATTAGAAACAAGATACAGCAGTAGCGTCTAAACACAAATTACCCTTTCCCCCCGCCCTCCAAACTTTTCAAAGCTTTATGGGGTGACTGCACTAACCACAAATTGGTTAATCCCTGCATGTTGCATATGATTCCAAACAGAAAAATGTTAAATCCCTCTGTTTCTGGTAAAATGGTTTCAAACCATCGAAGCTATTTAGTGACATTGTCAGCATCAAAATTAAAGACAGGGAGAATTTAGACCCATCAATTATGCAAGATTCAAAAGTAATTGCCTGTCAAAAATAATTGAGTGCCTTAATTCAATTAATTATCAATGCTTAATATCAATCATTGTAACATAACAGAAGTCAGTATTTCTTAAAGTGTTACAGAGGAATATGCCAGTACTGGTTACCTCTTCACTGGAGGACTGGGCACCTGCAAGTGTAACTCTGTTGGGAAACCAACATGAGGATGAGGTCTGTAGTTAAGTTCAGAATTGATCTGGTCTTTCCTCAAATCTGGGGCTAGAAAAGAAAATATTTCAAAATTAACAGATATACAATCCAATTCCTTCTTTGTAATTCCTCAGAGATTACAGAAACAAACAATACAACAGGACAACAATCTCTTTCAAGATTTGATATTAATGAAAAAAACATTATGAAGATAATCTGTCACAGAAGGTCAGATCTTAGAATCTGAACGAAATTTTCTGCATTTTCTTGTTACCAGAAAATAGGTAATTATCACAGCTTTGAAGTCCTGTAGACATGGTTTTCAAGATCCCCTTAATATTTCATCTAGCTAAAAGCACATTTGCAAAGGAAGCTTGTCTTAAAAGGGTGTTTCTTCAAATATCCAAAATAATTTAAATTACAAAATAAGAACTATGACTTCTAAAAATTCGTTTTGTGTTACAAGAATTAAATAGAACGAATACTGCAGAGATTGGGGGTAGTTTAGGTTGTTCTGTTGTTTGTGGGTTTTAGGAACTCAAAGCCTAGAGCAGACTGTAAGCTCACAGAGACTGGGCAGACAAAGGACACTGTCACCCATGTGCCCCAAACACACAGCACTGAGTGCCTGAGCCAGCACTACTGCACTCCCACTCCAGAAGCTCCTTTGATTCCCAGGCAAAGAATCATTCCCTAAAAATACACAAGTTCTGAACAAGGCAGCTCCTAGTGAGCAGGAAATAAAGGAAGCATTGAAGTATTTGTGTCAACACCACACAGAATAAAACACTCACTTGGCAAGTGAGAAGCAGCAGTCCATTTGTTTAGAGATAGCTACTCCAAGTCTTCCTAATGCCATGATTAGCCCATTAATATCAGTCACCTGCTCTGAAGCCACTCAAGGGAATGGCTTATTTCTATCATTATTAATATAATGGCATATTTTGTCTATGTACAGACTAGACTCGTAACTGCTATGCCTATTTCACTTGTTATTTCCCCTAAGTTTAAACATTTAAAGTCTTGGAACTTTAGACTCATTAACCTATGAGCCAAAACTCCAACAACGGAGCAGAACTAAACTAAAAAACGTTGGCTGTTGCTGTTTGGTGGTACTCGTTTTGAGGGTCAATATCTGCCCTATCTTTAGGTGACATGAGACTAAAGACATGAAATCTTTGACTAAGAACACAGGTAGTAGAGGCTAAAGCAGCACACAGCACAAGAGACAAAGCCCCATATGGCTTTCCTCCAGTCTCAAAATGAAAAAAAAAATAAATAAAGATGTCAGAATAAAAATACCACAACCTTAGAAATAATATTTATAGGAAAATCTTCTTACTGAATGAGCCCATGCAAGGGATAAGCAATTAACCTGAGAGTTCCAAACCACCTGCGTGCCACGGAGCTCCCTAACAGTGGGGTAACCAACACTGAGGTAATATTTCACACAGAAACATTTCATTCTGCTGCAGGCTGTGATGATTTCCAGTGCCAGCCCATCTCCCGGAGGAGCCCGCAGGCGGCCGGGAGGCGGCAGCAGCAGCCAGCGAGCGGCTCCCTCGGGCACGTCCAGCCGCACCAGGGGCCTTGTGCCCGCGGAATTCCAGCGAACTTAAAAATAGATGTGTTCTTTTCCCTTCTGCTGACAGGACAGCCATGCACGGTTAAAACCAGACGCCGGCTCCATTGGGAATTTTGGCTCTACGTTCTCTGCCAGCCTAAATACGGCACGTACAAGCCCTGCTCAGCTGGAACCCGGCATCCTTATCAATGGGTCATTAAGAGCTGAGCAATAAGTGAAAGGTGATTGTGTTCTGACATATAAACCGGCCTGCTTTTAAGATTTACAGACATCTGTTTTCACATCTGGGTAGTCAATCCAGATTTTCTGTCAATCCATTCTACAGGTAGGACAGACAAGGTCTTGTCTCATCTCCATGTACACAGACAGAACATGTGCAAATATCTGCCAAGTCCAGCTTCTGTGGGGAAAAAAGTCCCAAACGAAACTAAATACAAAACCCCTACAAAAATCTCATACGAAAACTCAACTCCACATTAAATTCAACTTCCTCTTTATGCGTTTTAGCAGCACGTTCCCTGGATTTTTTTTAATATTTTTTAAGTTGTCAATAAAAAACCAAACAACAAAGCATAATATTTATTGTAACAAATATTGTAGCAAATTCCTCCCTCTTAGCTCAGACATTTTCTGTATTCAGTTGAAATTACTGGAAGTTTTGGAAACGTGGAATAGCAACAACCTCTCAGTCAAGGAAGTAAGCATGTTGTAACTTGTCCAAAATGGAGTATTATTTCTGAAATACAGTGACCAATCTTCTTAAAAAAAATAAATCCTTATATTCTAGAAACTTTACTTTTGGAGCAACATTCATTTGCAAAACCTTTCATAGGTATCTTCATTTTTATTTAAAGACACTCCAGTAAAGCATTTATTTGTTTCTCCGTCATGTTAAGTAAACTAGGTAGCTACAAGCTTTCATTCTCTACTCATTTCTTTAAACTTGACATTAATGTACATTGACTGAACCATAAGGGTAAGAACTGGATTTCCTTAAGAGCAGTTGCATGTTTTAAATTATTACTATAAATTAGTTTTCCTAAGCATATGAGCTGTCTTGTTCAGAGTTATGGTTGGCTTGTGGGGTTTTCTGAAGTGACACATAAGCAAAGGCAATTTGGATTCTTCACACGCTAACCAGATCTTCAGAATGGTTCTAGATTTCAGTTTGAGTTGTCTTGTCTCATGCTATTGAACTGAACAATGGGAGAACCATTAAAAAACAATGGGAAAACCATCAAAACTAGTAATCGTTCTTTAACTTGCAGAACATGAGGTTGGAAATTTTGCCCTCATGCTGCTCATATCTCAAGTTCTTTATACTCAAAAAAATTTTGCCTCCTCAGCTCAAGTTCAAACTTCAGAAACACAGAATGATTAATATTAATCATGGATACTACATCTGCTTACTCAATATTTACATTTTCCTGCCAAAATCTGACCACACGAATTAGGGATTGGCCTTGTGGGACCTTTGCTTCACTACTACAATTATCTACTGCTTACTGCCCGTGTAAGGAGCAGCCATTTGTTCTCCCAATCACTGGATGATCCAGTGCTTCCATCTTTATAATGTTCTGACAATAAGTTTATTTTTGTAAGTCAGGCACAGAATTCTTCAAATGCTGAACAGCAACCTCATACAGCTCCAGTAAGAAACAAGGATCTGGTAAAGCACAGTTACACAAACGGTGGACATAATTAGAAGTCCAGCATTATTTCCATAAGAAGTTTTCCACACCAAAAAAAAACCACTCAGACATCTTTTTTTTTTTTGAGTTGCCATGAGAGCCTAACAAAGATTTCTCACATTCCATTCCTCTCTGAGAAAGGACTAAGCATTTGTTTTTTAAAGTCCTACTTTCTGGAAGTCTGTCTGGTATTTACCTACCAATCCGTATCTTGTTCATAACATTCAGAAATGGAACCCAAGGTAATACAACTGATACCTGTAAAAGATACCTGCTGTTGTCCTTGCTAAACGTGTCCTGACACACTTTCTGACAACTCAAAAACTGAGTCCAAAAAAATCTTGAACCCCACATACATGTATAATTATCAAATTCTTTAGATCTCTTTTTGGTCCATTGATCACTTTCTTTAGAAGTATTATTTTCCAAAATGGAGCTAAACCCATGCATTTTTTAATAAGAAGCTATTTAATAATATATTTAATACTATTTAATAGTATAACTGAATAGGTGGGATCCTATCATCAATTTCTGTATGATTTCTTGGCGAATCATGTGGAATCACTACACTTTTTAAAGAAAATGTAGGATGCATGTTAAAAGCTTTAAGTATTTTAAAATACTCCTTCCAGAGAAGAGTCCACTGCTTTAACTCATTCATTTTTCATGCCTAAAGAGTATTTTAAGTATTTTTCACTGGTGTTTTTTTTCCCCTTTCCAATTGTGTTTGATAAGAATGGTATAATACAGAACTAAAGCAGAATAAATCTCATGCAAAACCAGATCTCTGCATTCCATGCTACTCATTTTTGTTTGGTTGGGGTTTGCTTGTTTGTTTGTTTTGTGTTGACAAAATAAGCAACCACCAAAGGAGTTCTCTTTCTGCACCAAATTAGAATAAGGACAGAAAAGGTATAAGTGGTCTGGCAACAGCCTCACCCCCACTTAAAGTCCTAGGAGAAACTATACTATACATAATTTGAAAAGAAGTATGATATCTATAACAATCAAATGTTTCCTGAGGAAGTGGCCTAATATTTATTGCCCCTCTTTGTACAGGCACCCTCCCATTGTTTCAGCAACAGCAGATAATGATTTTGGCTGGCCTCAGGCTGACCTATAATATTTATATGGCAAGGCATTTATCAACTTTATAAAACTCCAGCAGACATATTAGTATGTAAGAGGAAGTAGGCTTCCTTATTACAAGTGTTTCTTCCTGATACTGCTTCATATCTAGGAGGAAAACAAATGGTGCCACAGTCCACCCAGACATTAAAAAACAACAAAAAAAGTCTTGCTTAGTATCCACCAAAAAGTCTACTAGAAAAGCTTTTGGGGAAACCACAGGGAGTGAACCAAAATACCATGTCATCTGTGTTAGGGGTTTTTGGGTTTTGGGGCTGGGGGGAAGAGAAATTCTGGTATATCTACAACAGTTTTTGAAAAATTAATTTTTATATGAGTTCTTACCATGGAAGCTTCTGTTCTGCTGGGGTACTGAATGTACCACACTGTCAGCTTTTTTGTTTGGCAAGTTCTGTTCACTGTAAAATAAGCATATATGTGATCACAGCACTGAAACTGTTGAACAGACACCACTGGTCATTTAATCCAATGTATTTGTAGGTAAGAATATCTTAAGCAAGTGCAACCTCTTAACCAACATTCTGTCTTGTCCATTTTCCTAATTTGATAGTTTTCTATTCATTGATTCTTTGTTTTGATGACAAATGTTATTCTAAGTTGTGATTGCCACTTGGTATCTCATTCATAGGGATTTCCATTTTTTTTTCCCCTCAAACTGGAATAAAACTGGAAGATCACAGCTACAAACCCAAAAGGAGAGAAAAAAAATTATCAGAGGATTTACTAAATCTTGCTGGTTTAGATAAGCAGAAAACATGCATTACTAATCCAGATAGGGAGGTGACAAACGCCCTGCCAATTTCTACCTTCTGCAAGAATAAGGCAGGGAAGAAGATACACGGGGCAAAAGTTCAATTGAAAAAACCCCGTTATTGAAAGGACACAAAAACAAGACAAATACTGAAAGAAACATGAAGAATGGAGTTAAAAACAAATCAGTAATTTTTTCCACTTTCTAAAAGAACTTTCATATAATTAATTTGTATTTTGAGGGGTTTATGAGGCAGAGTCTGAAAGGTTAGCAGGGAACTAGTAGGTATTGCCAGCCAGTTGAAATTACCAGTCAAATAAAGCACTTCTGGAAGTCCCAGGAAGTCAGTTGTATTTCGATAAAGTATCTTTCTTTATTTTACAAATGTTTAAACAACAAGGTAAGCAGCTTCTTAATGATCTACACTGTTTGAAATTTATCATATTCTCTGTCACAAAATGACATTTGGGTGCCTCACTGCCTCTTGGGCATGCTTAAAAATGAGACAGTTTCAACTATGTAAAATCACTGTTTGAGGCAACCATCAGACACTGAAAATACAACCATGAGTTGGAATAGCTTTATACATAATTATGTCATTAACCAATAAAAGCCCATCAGGTTTTTGCATAGTGGGATTTTGTATAGTTTAGTGCGACAGAAAGAGTGGGACTAAGGGGAGAATGGCAAATACCAGGACAGGAAAGGGGCTTGACCTTTCTCTTTTCCTGCAAAATAAGTGGCCATGAAAATATATGTCTGAAAATTTGCTTGGATCTAGCTAATTAGATCTATCAAAGAGACTAGGCTTGGGCTCCCAACTGTGCTCTTCCATTTTGTGGATACAAACAAAATTTGAAAGAAGAATGAATGGGTTTTAGAAGGACCTACATTCCACACAGTTTGAGATACACAATAGTGAAAACTGCATGTGGAAGGATTACAACTTTCTATTTCAAGCATCACATAAATTTAAGTCGGAATGGACCTCTTCAGATCATCAAGTCCAACCAGTTTTAGTAATTTTACACTTTTCAGCAAAGATTTATTTCAGACAGGTTAATGAATTACCAAGTGATCAATATGTATCTGTTGTGATCTAGAAAACTGAATTTCTGCACTATGACTCGTAACAGCACCCAAGATTCACCTACTGCTGTTCCCATCTCCTTGTCAGGGCCTGTACCAATGTTATGGGTGTGATTAATATGGACACTGTATTATTCCATTACAGATGGAAAGTCACACGCAGTCTAAAAATCTTGTAAGTAAAGATATGTAGCAATTACTACAAAAGAACACACCCTGTCCCTCAGCAGGGCTCAGCACTTCTGGCTCAGTGCCTGCATAACTGGCTCAGTGCCTCCCAAAGAGAACAGAGTGAGGCTAAACTGAACGCTTAATTGCCCACGCCCTTATTTCTAGATACACTTTAGCTTTCCACATACCTGACTTCAAGCAAGTTTCAAAGCATGTTTTCCTGCGTGGTTTTGGTTTTGAAGAACACGTTAACAGGTGTTAGAAGAGATTATTTTTCCGTAAATACAACCTATGCAAGCTCTAAGAGCACTAGCATTACCTGCAGGAAGCACTTTCCTTCACATTCTTGGCATCTGCTGTATTGATTCCTTCAATAACAGGGGAGTCTGGATTTGCAGATCCGTTGCTGATATGGTCACTGCTTTCATACCCAGATTCTGTCCTCTGAATTTGCCAGTTATCACCATGGATTTTCCTCTCTGTAAATCCTTTACTTTTTTCAGCATTCCCTTTTCCCTCAGAATCCAGTGAACTTCGACTTCCAGTATCCTGTTTTGTCTCATCTTCGTATATAGTCATTAAACCCTTCTGCATCTGGCTCTCCTTTGGCCAGTGGTTAAAGCTCCGCTCCTTCTCGTGCTTGGATTTACTGCTCGGGTTTGCTTTGTGCTTTGGGCTGTGCTGTTTTTTCTCAGTCTCACTGAAAATGCTGTCTACATTTAGTGTCTCTCGCATTGGTTTCCAACCTTTACTCCTGCTCCTGCTACTTCCTTTGTCCCTGGAGTCTTGACTGGTGTCCGTGTCATAGCCGGTGACGCCATCGGTCCGTGTCCTTGTCACTGGTTTCTCCCCAGCAGGAAAAGGTTCTGTTTTGTTTGATCCAAGCACATGTGCAGAAAGCTTTGCCTGGTGAGGTGCTTGGTTGTCGTGCTTGTAGGGGCCCCTTCCCTGGCTGCCGTAGACCCGCTGATCCGCGCAGTGCCTCAGTCCATTCCCAACCGGAGGAGACCCTGACTTAGCACTGGAACGGTCTTCCCCAGTCAAGTCTTACAAGAACAAAAAGGGGAAAAAAAGTTCCATTACAGTTCTCATTCATATTTCATAGAATGATTTGGGTTGGAATGAACTTTAATAATCATCAAAGTTCCAGCTGCCCTGCCACAGGCAGGGACACCTTCCACCAGACCAGGTTGCTCAGAGCCCCAACCAACCTGGCCTTGAACAGTTCCAGGGTGGAAGCAGTCGTTTAACTGATATTGTTTAATGTTTATTAGAGTATCTCTACAAATCCAATATGTAGTTCAGAATACTGACAACTGGGAAAGCCTAATCTTACAGTGTGGTCTCTTAAAAGGAGAAAAAAAATCTGCACAAGCAGCACTGATGCAAAAAGTTATTTAATCCATTGATTCTACAGATATTTTTAAAATGTACCTCTTTGTCTCCCAGACTCTTTCCTTGGTCCTCTGTCCACATCTTTCCGTAAAGATGTGAAGTTTTTCATGTCAGCAGCTTTCTGGGCACATTCTCTGGATAAATCCTTTAGCCTGTCCTTTTGTTCAGTGTATCCTAACTTGGCTGCAAAAAATATTTCTTGTCAGGCATCATTACTCCAAAGTAATCCATCACCAAAACACATCAACGTATTTATGGACAGTAAGATTTAGTTTTTACTGGTAGAAATATTTCAACTGACTAATGAATTATTTAACACAGATTAAGAACGTGAGACTTCTTTCCAACCATAAGATCAAGTCCACTAACATACAGGACTACAAATAATGCTGATATCACAGTATTGCTGGGGAAAAGTGCTCCTCAAGAAGCCAGTGACCCACAGAGCCACACCTCAGCCTCAAGTCACGAATGTGCCTTTTCATCAGCAACATTGGTGGAAAGCTTGATAGCGTTTGAGAAATGGAACAAGGCCTCAAGAGCCACTTTAGTTAAACAATAACAAGGGTATTAAATATTCTGCATTTACAGCTCTCTCTGGAAAAGTTAACATTCCATGGCAGATACTCAGATATTACACATCAAATAAATCTTTGAATAACAACTGAGTCAATTATGGAATTTTTTCCCTTAGAGACAGTTCTAGTCCTGAGGTTAGAACCCACCTGAAACACTATCAAATTAAATATTTCATAATAAGACATATCTGGTTTGGTTTTTTGGGGGTGGAAGTAGGGAATACATACCTGGACCTCTACCACCACTTGCTTGGATATGGCTTCTACTGAATGCTGGATTATCTGGCTGAAGTTTTTTATTACTCCTTTGATTAGTGGAATCTCCAATTCCGTTCTCCTTCACGTGGTCTGATTTAGCAGCAGAATGCTTTTCAAATCCTGTCAAACAACATATTTATCTTTAGAAATAAAAGGCTTCCTATTTTAAATTTCCTATATCTAAATTTAAAAAAAATAAAGAATGCTTTTTAATTGTGGACTAAAAAGCCAGAAGAGAAACATCACCAAAAACCACACTACATTTCAATATAGTAGGCAGTAAGGTTCTGTAATATTTTGTATACTTTTATTTATAGTGGTAGGCTGCAGTGAAACAGGGCCCTCAATTCTTTGCTCCCTGAAGTAATCGATGTTCTATTGCTAGACATGAGGTGAAGAATAGCATGTCAAATTCTATTTGCCTTTTATTTAAGTTCCTTGTAAGTTATGCTTAGCATTAAATTAAAAAAGCCAACCTGAGACAGCAGTACAAATTACAGAACCAAAAGATTGGATTCATTTTCCCATTAGCCATTAGTCTCAATTTGTATCCCCTTATTAACAGGTCTAATACTCAGTATACACATTAATCTCTTTTCTTTTGAGACCCTTTAGATAATGATAGATAGAAGTATTTTAGAACAAAGCAGCCAATCCATTTTTTCTCCATTATAATCCGCATTTCAGAAATATAGCTGATATTGTTATTAAAAAAAAAAGATACATCTAATTACCCAAGTCTTCCCCATTTCCTCCTGCTGCCTTGCATTGAGACCAGTGAATAATCTGCTTTGGTGCATCTTCTGGAGACACAGCTGTGCCATCTGGGTTAGCATAAAATAGCAGCAATGGCTGGAAGTGACACCGAATGCACTTGGACACCACATCTTTCCATTTTGTTCCAATCTAAGAAAAAAAACCACAAAAGCCCAAAACTTTATCAACAGTGCTGAACCTAAATAAGGAAGGAACAGTTCATTAAGCAAGAGGCACCAAATGCCTAATTCCAAGTGTATGTGAAGATACAACATTTTAGCACTGTGGTTTACATAAATTGCAACAAAAAGATAGAACTAGTATTGTATGGGCTAAAAATCAGAACATCATCCCTATGGATACAGCTGCCAGTATCTTCTTTTTCATTAAAAGAAGTACAAATTCAACAACAGACAAGGGCACAAACATTCAGCATTTGTAAGGCACAACCATAAAGCAGTGAAATCAATTCTAAAGGTCATTTTAAAGTTACTTATAACACTGAATGCTTGTTAAAATAAGAGTTGTTTGACTTTCTTCAACACTGATGTCAGAAGAACACTCTCCAGAAAAGAAAAGAAAAGATCCCAGATCCTGGTAGGAGTAAAGCCAATACTTACCTCTTTTACATTAGCATCATCAAACAGCACCCATTTGCAGCTCTTGGTGTGAAAGGCAAAGGCACAGTAATGTCGGCTCGTGTAGCAAATCATTCCCACAAGAAAAAGCTCACTGTTTTTGGCATTTTCATCTGTAACTCTGTAAAAGAGCTGTAAAAATGATTACATATTTTAAAACACGTGTAAAACACAGCCTCAGTTTCCTGACCTACTGCTGGCACTTCACCAAGGCAACTGGTATTTAATGTCCTGTTGTATTATACAATTTTTCCTGAGCATAAATACTGATTTTAACTTTTTTGGTTGCTGGTTTTTTTTATATATATTTGAAAGAGCAAAGTATTAATACTCTGCAGTAATTCCACAAATTTCGAACTTAAAATGATATTCCTAGATTTTCAACTAGGAAGACTCCTAGATGAATCATTGTACTTAGGGACAAAACACTTCCAACAGGACTTTTTCCTCTCACAGAAACTACATCAAGCAGCGCATTATAAAGAACTGTAAAAGCAGACATAACTTTTATATAAATATATCAACTTTATGCAAAGTTAAGATGCACATACAAAAAAAATACATATGAATATTTCTATTTTTTTAATCTATTCACATATACATAAAATAAAAAGTAAAATTAAATTCTAGAAAAAGCAAAGAGTAAGTTTTGGGTCAGATACCCCCGGAAGATAAAGTTGCGTTGCCAGATTCCGCATAACCTCTTCTGTCAGATCCGAGTGTTCTGAATCCCAGACTAAACCGATGGTAACAATCTCAGGACAATTCATAAGAACACGACGAATTTTTATTTTTTGACCACAATTACTCTGGAAAAAAGGGAACAAAAGCCATGATGGGAAGGAAAACAAAAGTGTTAAAAAACTGGAAGTCCAAAGGTGAGTCACTACACAAGAATTAGCTCAACAAAACAACTCTGCAATCTCTTTAATTCCAAAATGTAGTTATGGTATTTGTTCTAACAATTTAAGGATAACATTCTTCATCATAAAAACACTTTGATGAAGACTACAGATTAACTTCTGTATCCAATCACCACCTTAAAACAGAAATCTCTAACTGGAACAATAAAACGTAGGTGTAAGAGCTTTGTTTGCCCTACGCTGACTGCCTTGAAGCAGCAACACGACACATAACTCTGCTTTTAGAGAAATACTTCTAGCCTGATCTAATATCCTAAGAAGTCCTCCCTTGTATCCCAAAGTAATGCAACATTTTTGTTTACTTACAGGACACTTTCTGTAGTCATCCGCAGTATTTGCTGCCTGCAGCAATTCCGCGAACATTTCCAGCTTGAGACGTTCATGCCTCTCCATCATTTTTTCTACTTCATTACTGCAAAATATAAATTACATTAACTAGGGATCTCCCTTCTAAAGAGTAACAGATTTCAATTAACTGTATTGTATAAGTAAAAAGAAAACACACGGTGGTAAAACAGTAGCAATACAAAATTTGTCAAGCCCTCTCTATATCTTGCTTTTGAAATCCAAATGCTATTTTTGAACAGTATCTCAAAAACACATTGCAACAAAAAAATACACATAGGCTTTTAAGTGTTAAAAATTATTCTCTGGCATGCTTTGCATATTAGTAGAAGGGTGTATATAGAACAACGAGTAACTAGAATAAAATCTCTTACCACAGGGCTGTGGTGGAAATGTAACGCACAAATTCCGTAAAAGGCAATGGATCTGATGATGCTCCACAACTGCGACACACACACTACAAAAAATTAAAATATTTTTGTTTTTATTTACTTAGGAAAGAGAAAACAGGGTATTTGTTAAACCAATCAAATAAAGGTCTGACCTGCTCATACAGCGTCATAGCAAACTTCTGGTGAGAAATACAGGATTTCGAAGTGCACATATCTGTTTCACTGTTTGGCACTAAGTGGAAATGAATCCTCTCAAGGATATTTTCCTAAAAAGAAATAATAATATAAATGTAAACTGAACTGATGAAGTTAGAATACATGAAGAACGTTACAATTTGTACTCCAACTATTCCCCTTGGCTCCAAAATAAGATGGTTGCAATCAGTTTGTCCCCTGAATCAGCAAGGCAATTTTTTTCCTTTTGCCAAAAATACCAGAGATAATGGGAAGAAGTGAATGTATTCAGGTAGATCACACAGATGATTAGTTCAGGAGTCCAAATGCATTGGGACTGCAAGGAGCAGTAATAGGAGGCTCACTTTCATAACTCAAGATATCAAACAGCCTCTTTGAGGCGTTCTACACTGGATTTTCCTACGTATGTAAGGAAGCATCTAGCTGGTAGGAATTAATTTGTGGATACTCCCAAAAGATGACCAAAGCTGAAAGTAACTGAAGCAGCAACCATATTTCCTGGCCATCAAGTCCATGTCTGAAGGTTAATAGTGCAGGTGTGTTATGGTGAACATTTGCATTGTCTAACACAGGACCTCTTAGGAAGGTCTCTATACCAGAGTTCTGTGACAGCTGGAGTCACCTTTAAAGGCCACAGCAGTGGCTCGTGTTTTTCACTAAGACACTTCACTGAAGCAGAAAGTAACTACAGCAAGATCTTCAAGTATTTGTTCACTCTTGGGTAAGAACATGGAAATCTCCTCTGCAGCAGAATTCAGCAATGAGCTGGCCAGTTGTAATACACTGCATTTCAACAGCTGGTGACTCAATACTTCAAGGAACAGACAATATATTCAAATCCATATGGGTGCTTCTGCTGAGAAGATAACCTCTCTCTCCATCAAAATATTTCGAGGTGTGACTCAGAGTTCATCATCTTCGCCAACCTCCTGCTCTGCCTCAGCTACAGAGTTAAGGGAGGCAAGTACGGAACAAATGCAAGAGTACTCCATCCCCCTTACCTGACTGACACTCCGTGTGCCTGTTGCCCTAAACTGGCATAAGCAGCTCAGCAGGACTATGTTATTTGAATCCTACCCATGAGCCTGGGGCTACCAAAACCCCTAACCTAACATAATTGTACTCAGCTCTCAGAGGGACACTTACAAAGCATTCTGCTGCATCATCCATGAATCCCAGCTGGAAGCGCTGCTCATCCTTGAAGCTTTCCGCGAGGGCGTGTCTCATGTTGTCCGACGGGAGGGCTTTTTCTCGGCTGTGTTGGAATTGGGAAAAGATTGCCTAGGAAGAAATGTAGTGTTTACTGAGCTTCATTAACCACTTGGCTAGACACCGTGGTTCTACAAATACATCATTTCTTGCATAAACGTGTGAAATACTTATATTTATAATGTTTATAGACACATGTAACTTTCAAAATTACTGTTTTCTCTTCAAGTTACTATGTTCGTATTCTGCTACTGATTCCTCTACAAGAAGTTATGGTACTAACGTAAATGCTGAACCTGTAGAACAACAACATCCAAAATACAAACCTAATAGTGTTTGACTTGAGCTCCCAGAGGCAACACAAGCCCTCTTCTGTAATTACAGAGCTTTTTTAATTTGGCTCCTGGAAGAGCAGTTCATCCATATGTATCTCATGTCTACAGATGGCGTATATTTCTTAGGGCATCATGTAATACCACTCATGATTCACTAAATAATGTAATATTTACTGCTTAGGAGAGGAGTATATCTTTATTAAAATTATGGATATGCAAAACTTCCCATAAATTAGAATGCCAATAATCCTTGCTAGGAAATTAGCTCAGTGCTGAACCAGTGCACACAGTACAAGAGAAAAGGTCAATATCTGCAGTTCTGGAACACGATAATAAATTGCACTTGGTTTTTAATTCATTTCCCAGAAGAGAGAGTTGGCTGCTATTTTTCTTTTTGGCAGAGATACCCATCCAAGTGAGCTCATAATTTAGCAAGTAAAGGAGGTTGATTCTGAAAGAACCGAAAGTTAAAAGCTATTAAATTAATTACAGATTTCCAAATATTTAAAGGTGTATTCTCCAGTCAACAATTCTAAGTCAAACTTTAAGGAGAACTGAAGAGACTAAAGACAAAGCAAGTCAGGAGAAGCCATGTAAAATATAAATACGGATATGCATTCTTCACATAGGCTTCCTATGGTTAAAATCTCTTGGATAGGTGGCAAAGATAAAACAGAGAAGCAAACAAACATTGCTAACAAAAAGTAGTGTTTTAACCATGATGCATTCCAGGGTGTCTCTCAAGTATTTAATCAGCCCCTCTCAAAAAAAAAGCAGGGACTACTGACAAAAATTACAGCCACTATCCCCGTGTAAACATTCAAAACCAAGTTTTTAACAGATCTGCTTTGAAAACATTTATCGCTTCCTGTTTTGGCTGCTAGGTCATTTTTTGGTATGCAACATAGGTCCAGCTAAAAAAAATCCAACCAGTACAGATCAGCAGGTGTGCAGATAGGTATGCTCAGTTTAGTGGCCTGTGTAATCCAAGTCTCAGAATTTATTGTCTATGCTTTTAGTTTATAGGAGAGGCTGACAGAGAGAAAATATCCTTCATTGTTAAACAGTTAGAAGGTTTAAAATAGCCCAACAGTTAAAGGTTTAAAAACAGTAAGAAGGGTTAAAATAGCCCAAGACCACAAAAAACCCCCAACCCAACCAAAAATCCACCCAAGTCACAAACAAGTCACTGTTTATCCTCATCCAGTGTGTATATATTGCATGGAAATTAAAATGTCCAAGATTCTGAACACAGAACAAACAGAATTACTCAACCAGTATCTTAAAGAGCCAAGAAAGCAAAACCAGTAGAGTATAGAACAGCTGGGGACAGATACTTCCAAATGAATTAACTCCTCTTTTTTGAGGTCAGTATGTAGGCCATGGAGTTAAATATCACAACTACACTGTTAAAAAAAGAACTTACACCATTCTAACCAACCCAAGAACACTGCAAAATTTCTTCTTTAAATACGAGAAAATATTTCTCTTACAAACATCTGTTAAAAATGTGCCTAAAACTAAATTGCTTCTTTACACAAGCATGACTTGGTCACCCAGGGAGAGGTATGATACAGAGACAAATTTAAAAAAAATTAAATTATTTTCCCTCATTTTGAAATATGGTTTTTACAGAATTTTTTATCTACCTTTAAAGCACAAAATATGCAGGCATCTCCTTGACACACGTGTCCAGTTAAACCTCTTAAACTTCGTCGAAATATGTCAAGTTGCCATAATACCTATAAAAATAAAGAGAAAATATGTAATCAGTTCTGAAGGTTCTTTGTTTAACAGAACACACATAACATACAACTTGAGTACCAATATTACTGCAGGAAATGTGGGGGTTTTTCCGTTAGTTTGGTAAATTATGGAGGTGGAAATGAAAGGTTTAAATCCAGCACTTAAAGTTTAGATCTGTCTTTTAAACTTTTTGAAACGATGTATTTTGGAGAAAGAGCTGAAGTACTCTCAAGGAAACAAGCAGCAATCTAAACTCTTTACAGGGATTGTAGCAGCTTTCTTAAAGCTCTACAAAGAAGTTCTATATTACATCCTTATGGTCTCTTATCAACATGATCGCTGAAATACGTTTGTTTTTCCACAGATCAAAATAATCCTGGTGCTCACACAGGTATGTTTCTACCTCTTATTAGTAGGTGTAAATACCCTACAAATAGGTAATAACAGCTTGGCTACACCACACTGCTTGCAATATCTAATCTCTTGGGTACACATGAAGTGAACCAGTTCAGAAAGTTGCCCATTAAAAAAATAAAAATAAAACCCGTAAAAATGAGTTGTCAAGAGGCACAGTAAGACAACAGCTGCAAATCCAGGGGGGAAAAGATATCCTATCTATAAACATAAAAGCTAAAATAAAACAGGATGCATTTGAAAATGAAAGTCCAAAGCTCAGTTCTGAAGGTTGAGCAGAGGTTAAAAGGAAAAGAAAGAAAGAAAGAACACATTCCTCCTTGTAAAAGGGCAGTCACCAACCATCTGCCACTGTTTGATAAACAGCACAGGGTTGTGAAGTAGTAGGATTGTCTGAAACTAGAACTAAAAATTACTTAGGGCTTCATTATAGGGCACCTAAGTGAAAATAGCAGATCTGCAAGAGAATATAGGTCATGCTGCTCCCATTGGATGCAAAATAGCAAATGCTCTAGTAAAACTACAGAACATTTTTATTTTAAATACATATAAATACCATACACGCCACATAGCTATACCTCTCATATTTCCTAGCTTTAAATCCATGCCAATTTTAAGTCTTCCAATTTTTAGGAAGTCTATGCCTCTATTAAGCCCTCTGCCAGTTTGAGAAAAAATTCTGTACAATTTAAAAACATTCAGATCCAAAATCTGAGCATTACAAGAAGTACCCTGCTACAAGGAGAATTCCAAGTCAGATTTCTTTGGTACCAAGTGTATCTCCTACTCTAATTCCACAAATCTTTCCTAAGATTAGAATCAAAGCTCTCGCTATATGTGCATATTCTGATACACCCCAGTATCACAGGCTCATGTGCTAATTCTGAGAAAATGGGATTTTAATAAAAACAGTGTCCTAGTCAATACAAGTAGTAATGGTTGCTCCACATAAAAAAAGGGTCGTGTAAATTTTGGAAGTAATTTAGCCATGTTTGACAGAAACATTACTTTTAAAATTCAAGCAGAAAGTTTTAAAGTTTTAACTCCTACGTTTTCAAATACAAAAGCAAAGTTTTTCAGATATTCTTGATGCATGCAAATAAAATTTTGTGCAAAATAAAGTATTAATACTCTCAATTCTTTACAGTCAAATGCTGAATAAAATTACCTTCATACAGTGTCTTATTCCTACAATTGCCATTTTTGTTTCCCACACACACTTAGGAAAGACTGTTCAAAAAACTTTTAACAGATGAAGTTTTTCCTTACCTGAACAGCACTATTAAGAAAGCAGCTGTTTTGTCCAGGTTCATTTAATAAGCCTTTTGTAGGGGCCAGGGACAGGATACTTCCAGGCTGATAAACTTTTCCAAGGTTACCCCCAGGTCTTCTTAGGAATTTCACCCATGCCATTATTTTTCAAAGTTTATAATCACAATGTTCACGCTGAAATATTTAAGGATATGATGGGTGCAAGGCAAAGAAGGTGGTTCTACAATAATATTTCTAAAGCCATGGCATTCCATTCAACTCTGTGCAGTAGGAACCTTCCATGGGCTTAAGTCCATTTTCCATGAGCAGCTGTGATCCATCCCTCAGGATCAGTGTCCCAGTAAAAATACAGCTGAACAAAGTTTTTAACCCTCAGTCATTAAAAAAATAAATAAATAAAGGTGTCCAGTTAAGGTTAAAACATGTTAAAAGTCATTAGAATAAAAGCTCTTATTAAGCAAGTTGCACAGTAACTGACTCCTTCCAGGGATATCAGTGAAGTGTTACTATAAATCATTAGTTGTATTATACTGAAAGTGTTTATATATCTATATCTATATATATATCTCAGAATTGGAAAGTCCTTGTCAGGTGTTATATTCCTGTTCTCTCATTTTTCTCCATCTTCTTTTCTACTTCTAACTGTAACCCGTGAAAAATATTCCAGTTTAGAAGACTCCATGTTTACTTCATTCTCTTTCCAGTGAACCTGAAATAAGAAAGAAACAGAAATTATAAAAAAAAATCCAAAATGTTAAAGACCTCTTAAATTAAAAAAGAGATCATGGCTAAAACAATCTCTAAAACTAAAGGCAAGATGAAATAGCCAGGAAAGAGGAGAAGAAAAAAATCACCACCTACTAATTGTTTTTAAGGCATAAAAATATAAGTTATTTTATCTATCATAATTTATTATCTTCTAATTTCTTACACATCTCTAAAGATCAAAATAAAATTGCTGTAAAGGTTCTCCTAACAACCAGAAACAGCTTATAAAAGGACCATATAATACATGAGTTATTCAATCTTTGAATCTCCAAGTCTAATAAAAACATTACCAAGAAATAAATCTTTTTATTCAACACTGAAAAAGCTAAGCTGGTTTTTATTTAAATTTTATGGATGGATTGTCAGCTAGTACTCAGCTTTCAGAAGTTTGTACTGCCTACTAAACACTATATAAATGTGTCATTAACCTGGCTGCATTCTCAAAGCAACCAGAAAAACAGTGCTAACAGCAATGCAAGAACATTCTGGTCACTGCCCCAATAACCAATTCCAAGATTTTCAAATTCCAACAATAAGGGTTGTTTCTGCAGTTCTTGAAGGAGCATGTTGAAGGTTAAATGAGTCCATTTCCAGAACATCCCCACAAGCACATGTAAAGCCCAAGCCATGATCCTCTCACAACAATGGATTATTCTGTCAGTTTGGCATTACTACATCAACCACACAAACATTTGAAGGAACAAACAAACATTTGAAGGAACAGCACAGGACAGAATAAATGTAAATAAACCAACACAATTGGGGTTGCATATGTGGGAAAGAAAGAAGAAGAAGAAAAAAAGGGTGAAATTTGGGCCTCACATTTCAACAGAGATATTCACCTTAGAATTCAAAAGCATGTGAGATATTAAAGACATATCAGTATACTTCAAAACCTGCAGCTTCTCACTACAGTTTTTTCCACTGTTTAAACTCACCAAGATTGATGAAGAGCATTAAAAAACAAAAATTATTTGTGTAGTTGGAATACTGTACAAACTGGAAGAGAACTTGGCTCAGCTCGGAACGAGCAACACCACATCCACACAAAACTTTCTACAGCTCTCTAATACTGTAGAGCCAGCTGGGATATGTGGCTTTCAAAAATACCCACTGGAAGCCTTGCACCCCTAAAACCATTTTCCTTGATTTAAGAGAAACATTGGCACTTGCTTGCAGTTAAAAATAAAATCAATAACTGGAACCTAACCAAAAGTCTCTTTTGCCCCATGAATAATCGGATGAGTTCTGTTTGTTTACTGATGTTACTGTATCTCACCCGTAAGTAATTTGATTTAATAATACTGGAGATAGTAAGTGTGATTTGTGGCAGCACTGAGCAAGGAGCCTGAAATCTAGCTGAAAACTGACCTTGACAGAACATCATGTAACAATTTTGTTTTCTTTATGTTCACTTCAGTTAAACCAGAAAGAGGATAGGAAAAGAAAATGTAGCTGGAAACGTGTATCAGCTTCAGATCTTATTAGAAATACACACTCTGTTTTGGAAACGAGAGTTTTCTGGAACAATTTAGGATAATGACAAAGAGCATTCATTTACTAAGAACTTACAGGAAGTAATTTTCTCTTGCATTTCAGGGATGCCCTACAAGTAACACTCCATGCACCAAGCATTTAGCTGTTGGGCTGGCTCTCAGGAAAAGTTATAATGATTCACAGCAAGAATTTAACTACAAGAATGTTTCTGGATTAGCTCTGTGCTACTGTCCCATTGCATTAAAATGCTTCCTGCTGAAGAAGCTGGAAGCTTCCACAAAGCTGTGAATACAAATAAATCCATCTATCAAACAACCTTATTCTAATAAATTGCAGAACACATTAATTGCAGTTTTCATATGTAGAAGTTCCACTGCATCAAATACTAAGATGCATGGCTTCTCATTCATTAGTAAGAGAGGCACTGTAGATGAGCCTTCCAAAGGTGCCAGAAGCAATGGGATTAATTTGTCATCACAGCCTCTCCATAAGGTGAGAAAGCCTATAGTAGCATCTTGGTTTGAAATTTACATTGGACAAATAACTCAGTCTTGATTTGGAAAAACAACAACAACAAAACAAACAAAACACAAACAAACAAACACCACCCACCACCCACCCCCCCAAGAATATTATTCCTCTGCTGACAAGCCTACCACTAGAGATGGCTTCATAAACCAGAGAAGTGATGCTGCTGTTCAGTTTTGGTTGCTTCATCTCCCATGAGTTTGAGTGAACTTTAAGGTGACTGGGACTTGGACCAGACTCCCATACACTGAATTCAATAGTCCATAGCACTATAATCAGGACCTGAAGACTTCTTCCTTGTCTGTGGTAAGCCAGTGCTGCTAAGGGCACTGTCGCATTTATTAACCTCTGGGGTTTACCAGATCTTTTTAAGGTCTTTGCTTGCCAAAGGTGTGAGTGACAGAGTATAGACCATCAGTCAGTTGTGGATGTCTCAGCCCTGGCAGTGTTCAAGGGCAAGTTGGATGGGGCTCTGAGCAGCCTGATGAAAGGTGTCCCTGCCCATGGCAGGGCGTTTGGAACACGATGACCTTTAAGGTCCCTTCCAACCCAAACATTCTGTAAATGAATCATACCGAGTCTCCAGTAAGTGCAATATTTCAGGAAAAGTCTTCTTTCACACAATGTTACTGACACGCTACAGAAGATTTTTAGCAGCTGAGAATCGAAGGAATACTCTTGCCCTTCAGACTACAGGAATTGATTGTGGACAACTCTTCTCAACCAAAAGACACTAAACAAGGGCTATAAGCTCTCAAACCAATGTCTATTTAGCAGCCTAACTCCTTCTACCCTGCCCAGTTTGTCACTGCTCTTCAGTCACAGGTGATCTCATCAAGCACCTGGCTACCCTTAGCTGTGCATCCTTACAGGACAAAACACATGCCTATCAAGAATTTCTGGCACTTGCCTTTACAGCTTCCAGAACAACAAATCCACTTGTCAGCAGATGTTGTAGTGCACTAACAGTTAGTTCATTTTTGTTATTATATTGCACTGGGTGGGTTGTTATATTGGCACAAAAAATTAGTTTTATTATATTTTGCACCTCCCTTCTGGGATTTTGGTGTCCCCTAATGGATCTCCCTCTATGCCCTTCCCCCCCCGGGTCAGTTCCCATTGGTTGTGGTTCCTCTCCCCTCCCTTTTCCCGGGGCTTAAAACCCCTGTGCCACGTGGGCCGAGCTCTCTTTGCCGTCTCCTGGAGTTTGGGTTCTACAGCAAAGCTGTGGGAGCGTGTCCCGAGAAGAAAAAGAGCACCTCTGTCTTTTGCCTACGGTCCATTGTCTGGGTCTAGAGGTAGCCAGGGCTGGACCCCGGGAGCAGGTACCCCAACAAGCAGAACTGCACGTTATCACCTGCTTGGTTGGTACACCCCAGCACGGAGCTGGGGCTGGCACAGACCCTTTGGTTGAAGAAGCAGTGTCACTAAAGAAGCTTAGAAACCAGTGCAGCTGATATTTTGCCTAAACAATCACTTTCTACAAGCACATTTGGGTTTAAGCATATCTGATACCCATTGAGATAAAACATGAGATGAACAGTTGGCTCTGTGACCACAGGAACTACCAATGCCTGGGCTCCTGATAATTTTCTGCCTCATGGATGAGTTCTCACCGTTTTCTCTCTAGCTGGGGCATAAGCCAGCTCTGCTCCTCACATCATCTTACAAGGTCTCTCTCTTCCAGGCAGCTGCCTCTTTTCATGCACTTTCTAAGTACATAATCATCTTTGAGGCTTCTATCCCTTCTGTCAAATTGAGTGGAAACCTGCCAACAAGTTCAAAAGTTGTTGACTGCCTCTATCCCTGAAATTTGGCTGAAGAATAGTAATTTACATCTTCTCGGCTTCACTTTGCAACTGTTCTCAGTGTGTTGCACAAATTACTAATGGCAAACCTTTCTCATGCCCAGTGCTGGGGTTACTTTTAAGCCACACAGCATTTTGCTTCTTCTTGCAGTTCATGCCTTTGTGCTGAGCCTGGCAACCCCACCCAACACTCTGACAACTCTGGTAAATCAATTTCTAAACTGATGTAACTTAAGAATTTAGGCACCACACAACAAAAATTGTGAAGGAAGAGTAATGAAATATATTATGAGGGACTAAAGCTATGATGGGAAACCACTAAAATTCTCTGCAATGAGCCAATATTATTAGGACTGGGGTTACTGTCTCCTCCCTAACAGAATGGAACTCATCAAAAATTTAACAACTTGCAACTGAAAGAATTTGAGTGTTTTCCTCAGTTCAAAATGTTGTCACTTAAAATTGCTAAATTTTGTCAATGGAATGAGAATCTGATTTGTATTGTGACAGTGCTGGAGGTTGTAATGATTTTTCCCTACATTAGAAAAAAGAAATAAACAGTGAAGCTGCTTTAAAAATGTAGAAAAAGGCCAAAATTTAAAAGTAATAATCTCTTACACCCACCTCAATGAGGCTGAATCATAATTTTTTGGCCCCTGCACAGATCATGTCCCCTTCCACCTTTAGCCCCCCTGTCAAATATGTTTGTCAACAAATCTCATCCACCTTAAGATACATGTAATGCTTTTAGTAGCCACCAGTCCTTGTCTTTGGAAATTATACTATTCCCTTCAAAAGTTATCACAGAAATATGTTTACAGGAATGCAAATTTTCACTATTTTAAACACAAGAGAGGGAGGAAAACTTCATTACTAGCACTTACTTGCAACACACGTAAGAGAAACCAAGAACAACACTACAAGAAAAGGCCAATACCAGTGTATTACCACTGGCTGGTATTGGTCTGACACATTCTTTCTCCTTTGGTCACTGACTCAACAAGTCCCCAAGACACCAAAGGAGTATTTGATGGTATCTCCCCTAGAAATTCTTCCAAACAATCCCTGTAGATTTTCAACCCAGACTTTTTCTTTTTTCAAGATCTCTATTGTCTCGTCTCGAGCCCTTGCCTATTTAGCTGTCCCTCCTATGCCAAACCACTGCTCCTGCATGTCACACGTCTCTGTATCCTTCCACGGCAGAGAACCAGACGCGTAGATGCTATCCCAGATGGCTTTTGCATAAGTGTACAATTTTTGCTTTAAGCTGTTCCAATAAAAACTTTCCTGTTTGCATCAAAACCAAAACAACAGGTTCACAGCTCAGCCTCCTTCATCTCTTACAAGGAGAAACCGACTTTAGAAATAGCTATGGTGGGAACTCTGAGTAAAGATCTTGGAGAACACAAATTCCCAGCCCATGACATGGGCCAGCATTTACAGTGAATCACCACACAGACATTTCGGAGAAGATTTTTGTTTCTCCGTCTTCCTACTGTTTTACATGCAATGATTCAAAGACTACAATGTAGTCTTTCCTGAGCCTCAGAAAGACAGAATGTATCTTTACAGTGATACTCACACTTGCCTTTTTGTCACAGATTAATTGCCCTTGCCTTTCAGTTGTTTGATCTGTGCAGATGTTTGACCATTAACAGAAGTGCAAAATACCAAGTTCTGCTCTTCCTCGAAAAGCTTTCCAATTTCTCAAGTCACCAGGAAAAAGATGACAAAACTAAGTGACAAGGAATGGTAATGTAGCATCATCTTTAAACCCACACATATTTTATAGGCTTGACAAAAAAGAGTTTGAATGTCTGAATCACTATACCCCATATTTCCTCATTAACATATCCTGTACAAACCTTTCTACAAACGTTTCACTCAGTCTACACATCTAAAATCCTGATCCAGCCTCAACACATCATCATTTAACTTGGCCCCAACAAACACCAACTTGTTTCTGCTCAAACAATGAAGTTTGTGAAGAATTCTGTGAATGAGTTTTGCTCCCGTCACTACATCCCTCAGTGACTAAACTGTTTTACTCTATCAAGAGCCATAAACCAAGGAAAAACCAAGGATAGTGCCAATACCCTGACAATACCTCTGGGTCTCACATCCAAATAATTTTGTCTGTAACACATCATGCATACTGTGTGGCCAAAAAAGATTCTGTACTATCAAGACTTGATATGAAAGTCAAGTGCTTTTTTTTTTTTTTGTCTGCAAAAAATATGAAAGTCAAGTGCATTTTTTTACTGTCAACATCCCACTGGTAAAGAATAATAGTTTTTTTATGCAAGTAATTCAATACTTTTGAAAAATAACCAGTATGTACCTCTTACTTTGCAACGATTTGTTAGGGGAAGGATTTGTTAAGGATTATTTACCCTTTGACAAGGCTAATTTATAGTCAGATTATAACGTGAAATCTTACTATTTTGACACCAAAAAACACACATTCGTTCTATAAGAAAAGAGCAGGTAATCATAAAAACAGTCAAGGGATTTTCCATTGCCGTGGGGTGGAAGGGAATCCTGCATCATCATTCAGGCACAAAGCTGTTTGCACGATTAAGTTGTTCTTAAAATAATCCTAGTAGCTTCAAAGTTAAGAAAGCTTAAGTGGTGTGGTGTCTGGTGTTTTTGGTAGGGGGTTGCATGAGCAAAATGAAGCACTAACTAGAGATATGTAAAACACGCTAATTCTGGGAAGGGAAAAATCCACGTTGAGAGAACCAGTCATGGTTCCTCTGAAAGGCTAATTTTAAAATATTTGCATTGAAAATCAAAGTAAGGGATATAGGTGAACTTAGACCAGATGCTAAGCAGGTGATTTGCACACATCTACCCACACGCCTCGGAAAGCCCATCTGTACGAAAACACACAGCAAACAACTCTGCCTCCAAAACGCTGCAAACTGCTTAAATTTCAAACACCTCCAACACTACCTGTACTGGCATTTCCTGTTCCAGACAGACAGCCTCTGGAAACACTCCTGAAGAACTGGCTGGTGGGCATGTGACCGCCGCGTTGAACATTAACCGCGCACCGCGGCTCGCTCCGAGCCCGCACCGCCGCTGGCGGGTCGCCGCTCCGGCTCCGCGGCCCCTCCGCTTACACAATGCAGCGGGGGCAGCGGGGGCAGCACCGGCCGCGGCCCGGGAGCTGCCGCTGACCCCCACCCACGCAGTCCCGGCAGGGATTTAACCCTGGCCGCCCCGCCGGCCGGGAGGACGCGACGGTCCCGTCCCCCAGCACTCCGCGCTCCGTCCCCATCTCGGCACCACGGCCGTCTCCCTCGCCGGGACCACGGCCGCAACCGTGCCCGACCCCTGGCCCAAGCCGACCGCTGCCCACTGCAGTTTACCCCCTGCCCGACCCGCGGCTCAGCCCCTGTCCCACCCCCGCCTCAGTCCCCGCGGACCCCCGGCTCACGGGCGGCTCTCCGGCGGCTCCTCACGCAGCTCCTCTCCCGCCCCCTCCCGGCGGCGACTCCGGGCGCGGCTCCGCCCTCACGGCAACTTTTGCTTCCCCCGCTTCCC
The DNA here is from genome assembly GCA_013400495.1 of Nicator chloris. Taxonomy (NCBI): domain Eukaryota; kingdom Metazoa; phylum Chordata; class Aves; order Passeriformes; family Pycnonotidae; genus Nicator; species Nicator chloris. The sequence goes on from WAAE01007854.1 coordinate 41,530, forward strand.
GCTCCTCCTTCGCGCTCCCCTCCCCGGCCCGTCGCCGCCGCGCCTGCGCAGTGTGGCGGCAGCCGGGACGCTCTCCCGGAGCGGTATCCCGGATCTTCCCGAGCCAGCAGGGGGAGGGAGGGAGGGGAGGAGAGGGGAGAAGCGATTGGAGGCGCTGGCCGCGCCCCCGGCTGGCGCGCGTGCGCGGTGCGCGCGCGGGAAGGTGCGCGAGGCCGAGGGGCCCCTGAGGGGCCGCGATGGCGCCTTGGGCGATGAGGCGGGAGCGGGGCTCCGATCCCCGCGTCCTGCCGAAGGTGCGGGGGGAGCTTCGGCCAGGTAAGGGGCTGTCACAACCCTGCTCCTCCCTACCCGCCTGGCCACGGTTCGAGGAGGGCACAGCCATCCTCGGTTGAAAGGGCGCAGCTGGTGCCCCTCAGGTCCTCAGGTTTGGAGTTAACAACCCGTTAAAATGAGCGCGGCGGCGCTTGTTTTTTCCAGCAATTGTGTTCCGGTTCTCATTCCAGGATATCTGGCTGTGCACGTTGGCTTTCCTTGAGATGCCCATGGAACGGCGCAGCCCTGGCATAGAGTGACTTGTGAGCCAAGCCCCAGACAAGTGTACGTCCACCTCAGAGTTGCGTTTGACTTGCGTGCGGCCCAGAAAGATCCTATGTGATTATTATTTTATCTGTCACCTGCCCCAGAGCCACTGCCCCAAAGTTTTGTTCCCTCTGATTTTTATCTGGTCTATTATGTTGGCCAGGGAGTGGTGTTTCCTTTTGTTGAGATAGCAATTCCGTATCCACAAATGCTCCTATTTCAAGTTGCTCAAGTACCTTTTATATTCCACTATTATGATCTTTATCCTGGATAAACACGTAGATTTCACTAACACATTTCATTTCTAGATTAGCAATGATGTTTTAGGTGCTACCACACCCGACATCAATCCTTGGCACATGCTGATGGATACAACTTGTATTTTTTCTTTTTCAATTGCCTTTCTGATAGCATTCTAGGAATGCAAAAGTGCTTCTGTGCCTAAGAGCGTGTTCAGTTTTCCAACAGCATCTTCTGCAATAGTAAATAAAATAATTTCCCTGTAAAGTTCCCTTTCTGCATCTGCTTTGGATCATCCAGATTGCAAAATGACTGTGGAATACAGAACACTGCTTCAAGTTAGCTCACTGCCTGAAATACGGTTGTTGTATAAATCTTAGTTGTTCTTGTATCCATTTTTTTAAATGGATACATTTTCCTCAGATTACTTCTTGCTACTGTTTCTTCCGTTGTATTGCTCGTAAAAAGCCCACTAGCAAAGCGATATTAGCAAGTTCACTCCCCAATGTTTTTCAACAGCTTTTTGTTTTGGTGATTCTTTGGCAAGATTTTCATTAAATTTTCCAGACTTTTGTCTTACGTATATAGAGATAGCTAGATATATAGATAGTAACATTTTTAATTTGTGGCGTTATGTTCACAAATTGGAATTACTTACTACAGGATGTATATGAAATATTTTTTCTTGAGGTATTAGGATGTTTTAACCAGGTGCTTTTTAATTTTTAGTAGATACCATATTTGCTTGTCTCCTGTTTTCTTAAAATTTTCCTAGAATTTATGATAGTTTTTAAGGGAATGGAATATCTGATCCATTGTTCTAAGATTCTTACGGTATCCTGGCACTACTTTTTTGTGTATTTCTTTCTTAGCTGTTTATTTAGAGGTTCTCACTAGAAATTTAAGGGTAAAAACCTGTTGAAAGTCAGTGTGTTAACATGGCAATTAAAAATCTAATTTTGTGTTTGTGCATCTTGTTATTGTACACTTACAGAAAGCATTCTGCTTATTGTTTTGGGTAGTGTCAGTTCAGTCCTTGATCCCTGCATTATTTCTTTGCAAAGCCAGTCAAGCAAGGGCATCTGTGTGTCCCAAAGTGGGATTATGACCTCATTCTGATTATGACCTCATTTTGATATTTTTGCTTTCCCTGAACTCTGCTTTTCGTGTTTGCCTCTGCCCTTCCTTCAGCACAGATTTGTTTTTCACCAGTAATCTTTAGAAGTCCCTAAGGATTTATATTGCTTTCTTCTGTTCCTTTTTTTTTTTTCTCCTGGCGTAAGTGTGGTCTGTGAGCTTTAATTATATTATATTTTAAGATTCTGTAGCAGTGAATCTTAACAGAGCCTTCCACACACAGTTCGGGCAGAGAGTGACAGAGGTGCGGCACAGGAAGCCCTGAATGAGGTAGCAGAAGAATTTTAAAATTAGAATAAATGGTGCACGTACAAAACAATGCTACCAGGGAAAATTATTTCCTGCTGCTGTTTATGCCAGTGCAGGATATGTGCTAGGCATGATGCAGAAGAATGTTTTTGTGGGTTTATGAGTACACTTTGGTATTAGTAATTAGATTGTTACACTGGAGGGTTGATGGAGAGCTGAAGAGGTGCTAAACTTGTAGGAGAGGGATTGAAGGAGGTGCGTTCAGGATGTGATGCAAAACACCAAGCTGGGGGGGAAAGGAGGCGGAACTTATCCAGATCCTGAAGTGCATCCAGGGCCTTGGGGGTTTGCACATGTCCATTCCAGGGTAAAACACATTTATGGATAGCTACACGCCAAAAAGAAAAGCCTTAACATAGATAGGAGACACCAAAATGTTCAACGGTAATTGCATTCAATATTTTTCCTCAATGCTGCAGGGGTCAAGCATCATTTTCATCAATGACTGAGCTACAAATCTGTGTTTTACAGATGCACAGAAAGGTTTATTTTGGTGCTACAATTTTCCTGTTCCAGGGTCATCTCTAACCCTGGATGTTGCCGATGGGCGTTCTGTAAATAAATTCTAACTTCTTCCTCTGAAATAATAATATTGTGTCTTTTTTTTTTTTTTAATATGCATTTTTAATGAACATTTTCATACCTGTAGCTGTACTGGAACACCTGTTCTCTTAATTTCTTTCATATTTCTTCTTGATGCTTGGAACATGTTTACAACAACCTTTTCGATCAACTGCTATCCTCTTCGTGTTCAAACGGTTCATAAAAAGTTATGCCTGCTCTAATCTCTAATTCTTCTTGGAGGGATAGAATACTAAAGTTTAAAAATAGTTAAAAGTTTAAAGTTGAAAAATAGTTAAGCAATGTTTTATTGCATTGTTGATTTTGTCATTGTTGCTCTTTTCTTCTGCATGGATCTTGTTCCTTCTTCGTGAGCTGTTAATCGTGTGAAATCAACTTTGTGTACTTAATAGGAGCTGTGTCTGTACTTACTTTGTATTTTGCAAAAAGTAAATTAGCAAATTATGTGTAAAGTCTGAGGCAGAAAGTTCCACAAGCCAATGCAGAATCTAAGGTGTGCTTTGTTAGTTACATCTCTCTTTTTAAGTGTTTTCACTGCGTTTAATTCAGCACTACACATTACACCGCCTGTTGTAGTCGAGTCTGTTTTACTGGCCTGTCATAAGCAATTTTTATGTGATCAAATACCATTTAACATTGACTTTAAGACACTTATGAGATAATGCCATTTTAATTGAAAAACATGTTTAATTCCAGTGGATGGAAACTGCCATCATGTTGTTGTGAAGTAATTACTGAGCTCTGAAGAGAGTGTTTGAGGCTGTGCTACTCTTCTCAGGAGAAAAAAGGATAAAGAGAATCATTCTTCTAGAAGAAAATGTAATTTGAAAGATACCGTGGACACTGGACCCTATTCTGCATAGGTTGTAGGAGGATAAAGTTTCTTAAGTAAGGTAAGGGTTACTTCAGAATATGTGATTTTTCCACATTCTCTAAGCCTTTGGGGTATTGTCACATCATATGTATAAACAGTTCTGCCTGGAGAGGAGAAAAAAAATCTTTCAGATTCCAAGATGTTCTTGCAGTTGCTTGTCTTCAGGAGCAGTGCTTTTTCACTGAGTGATTTGTTCAGTGCTCTGCATAATTCTGCAAGAGTTAGGGAAAACACCTGGGTAGGATGGAGTGCCCTAAAGGTGGAGAAGAACCAGAGAAAAGGTAAATAGTATTTTTATTATTTGTGACATCAAATAACAACCATATGCATTTGCTATGGGTTCTGAAGGGAAGCCCCAACAACACTTTAGCCCAGGTTCTCTAGGCTGTATGCTCTGCTGTGTCACCACAAAAAGATCCAAAACAAGAGCAGAACAAACAAAAAAAATATCTTCAGCTTGCGGTAAGCTACATGAGAATGTGTTTTCTTACGAGGAACTTTAGGTAACTCCATTCCAGTGCTCAAATCTTCCCTACCATGAACACCTTATTCCCACAACCTTTGTTTTAAACACACTCTAGCAGTGTTTTCCTCATGTAGTCTGTAGCAAGCAGTCACATGAAGCTTACTCATCCGATTGGTCTCATTCCCACATCCTGCGCAGAGCCTAAAATTTGTACATGTAAATTGAGGACATTAGAAGACATGAATGAAAGAAGGAGAAAATGGATCCTTGGAAATGGAAATGTCTGGAAAAAAAATCACTGGCTTTTTTTCATCTTAAAAGCTCTAAGTGAGGCTTCAGAAGCAATGGGGTTGTTAAGTGGTGGTTTATTTTAGCTAGGTTAAAAAAAACTGCATAGCATTTCTGGTCAAGTTTGATCTTTTTCCTCCTCCTCTCAGTTAGCTGTGGACATTTTCATAGAGCACAGTGACCTTTTTTAAACTTTTCTTCCTGTAGGTGCAGGAACAAACACAAGATATTTTGCTCTTATTCATTGTACATTAGCCTGACTATACAATTTTTCCTGGTAGCTTTCAAGGGCTACAAGGTTCAATGGGGTGGCAAAAGCAATTTCATTGAAGTCATCTAGAATTTCACCCTGAGAAAAAGAAACATTGCTTTGCATTCTTCTCCAGACTTTTTGGTGATAATGGGCCTGGAACAAGATCTCTCTGTTCTTAATTTTTTTTTCATTCTTTAGGAACAAGAAAAAGGGTGGGGGTTGTGTAAGTCTTGCAGCTGAATATTTTTCCTCTTGGATAATCCAATTTCCAGTCCAGTAATCTACTTCTGTGGAACAACAATGCAGTTGAAATCCTTTCCTATTTTAGGCTATTCTGTTTTTAAAGTTAGTTGCTGAAACAGTCGAAATATAAGAAAATTCTGTGCATGCTGTATGTCTCTGACAACTGTTTAAAATTGTGTCCTCATCTGGATGCTCTTGAAAGAATAAAGTTTTTTACGATGATCTTTGTTTGTGTTGCATCAATCTTCAACAATCCTTTCAAGTTTCCAAGTCTCATTTACTGCTTTCTCCTAGCATGTAAACCAATAAGAATGGATGTCTGCAACAGAAAATGAAACGAAAGAGATGTCTGATTCATACAAACAACTCCTGTGGTTGATTTGAACTTTCAGGGTGATACCCAACATGAAGTAAAATGAAAACAAAAGAGAGGAATTTAGTGAGTATAAAATTAGAAGTAATATAGTGGCTGACATTACATAATATATACTCTGTCTCATTAAAAATAAAAAATACATTAAATACTTCAGATAATAGAATGCAAAAAATGTTTTGCATGTTGTCCTAGGTGAGAAACTGAGCGTTATTTGATTTAAAATACGTAAGTTGAGTCCCTTCCTCACGCACCTCAGTCTATACCCAAGTAAAATGTAACAGGGTTAAAACACGGTATTTAAATACTATGGTGACTTCTTATGGAAAAAAATGTGGAAGTAAATAGGATAAAACATTTTTTGCCATAGACAGATCATGCCAGATTTGCCTGCTTTCTTTTTTCTAGATAAACAAATTTGTTACACCGAAGAAAAGGGGAATTTCTAAGGTAAGTGTCAGATGGGCAAAGAAATAGCCCAGAGGAAAAGGTGGCAATATGTTACACTTAATGGCGGGGGAAGTTGTTGCAGCTCTGTCCAAAAATTAATATTGAAACTCATACTGCTTAATTTTTTCATTAGTGATCCTGGCACAAAAACTAGAACTTGCTAATGAGCTCTGTTGACATGACAAAGTTGGGAAACAGTCCCTGTTGGGTGATGTCGTACCAAACTAATTGGATGAGCTGGAGGAGTAGAGAGATAAAATGGGATACAATACAAAGTACAAGGTTGTGTGTTTAGAGCCTAATGGGAAAGTCTCCCTGATAAAAGCTCAGAGCTTGTTGGATGGAAGATGAGAGAATTTTAAAGAAGTGGGTGTGCAAGCCAGAGACAGAGTGGCTGTGAGTCATTGATTTGATGTTACTGTGGAAAATGTGAATCCAGTCACAAATAATTTTAGCCCTGTACTTGTACAGATAGAACAGTACTAATGCCATGTGTTGTATATGTGGTCGGTGACACCTTAAAACAGAACAGATCTGGAAACCCATTTGCCAGAGATTGAACTTCGAAGAGTTTTAAAAACATGTTTTAAATCCCTACTAAATGAGAGGAGTGGACAAGAAACTAAAAGGACTTGAATTTTTTAGTCTGGACAACCAAAGCATAAAAGACCTTACAGTCTTTGAATATACCAGTTGGAGCAATGTGACAGGAAAGGAAGCATGTATTAATTAAAAAAAAAAAAAATTGTAATAAGAAATTAAGCTGGATATGACCAAATTTAGATTGAAAATTAGAGGAAGTTTTTAAACTGTTGTGGTGTCTAAACATTGCTAAGAGAAAATGGCTTGTGCCCAGAACACATTCTAGAAGACCACTGTCTTCATCTCATGGAACCCTAGAGCTGCAGATCTGCTTTACTGCTTCCTTCCCACTGATGTTTCCCATTCCCCCATTTTCCTTTCTTTCTGCCTATTTTATAAGCCACATCTGAACAAATGATGAAGTGACATCATTAAATATAAGGAGACTTTTCATTTTGAGCTGTGTGTAGTATCGTTTCCTTTTCAACAACAAGACATTAATGAAATGGATTTGCATCACTGCAAAACCCGGATAGGAAATTGACACTTCCATTTTAGTTCAGCTTGCTCTTTTCCTTCCTTTTTGTACAGCATGTTCTTATTTTTACCCTTGCCAGCAAATAGTCAAAATGTTCTCATTAAGAACTTGAGGAATGACATAGTGCTGGAATTCACTGCCGGAACTGAGCCTTACTTGGCTCCTTGACGTACAGTAGGCCAGACGAGGAAGAGCCTGTCATGCCTCAAATGTTTGCTTATAATCATTTGCAGTTACGTTGCATAGTCATCTTTCAGTAATCTGGAGGGTAACAGTAACTACTGTTTCAAGATAGTATTTGCCTAGATTAACTTGGCTCTGCAGAGAATCTTCTCAAAGGAAAAGGAAGTGGAATGATACTCTGGACTTCTGCATGGCTGCCAGCTTTCCCACTATGGGGACTGGGTGTGGTCAGCCTCCTGGTACCCAGGATCTCCTCAAGATTTGAAACTTTTTACTTTTTTTTTTTTCTTTTGGAAGATGACTCTCCATATGTCCTTCAGAACCCTAGAGAAATCGAGTTCTAAGTTATACCTTCCATGCAAAGCAGCCTGAGGGCATTCCTGTGCTAATGAGTACAGCCAGCTCTGAACTGGCAAAGTTCAAGCTGTTCTTTGTACAAACACCATCGAATATTTTAATCTCCATTTGCTTTTGAAAGAATAGTTGGCTCACAATACCAGGGCTTATTTTCACTCTTACAGTGATTTATAAATCCTCTGCCTCTTGCAAGTGTTATTTAACTTTGTCTCACAGTGTCTTAGTGCAGTAGGGAAGTATTGCAAATTCTGGGCCAGGTATTTTGGATGAATAGTCTGTTCTCAGGAAATCCAATTTCCATCTGAAAACAAAAGGGTTGTGAATTCATCCTGAATTTAGTTTATAGTTTCGTCCAGAAATAACAGTAAGAGAAGTTATTTGGACTTTTTAATAGCTAAAGTTACATCTTTATTTGAAAAACATCCAATACTAATTTGTTGATACTTTTATTAGTTAGAGTCTGCCCATTGTAGAACGAAATCCAGTATTTCAAGTAAAATGAAAGTAGAATATTATTCTACTTGTAATGCTTCTTGCATTCATTATATACCATAGCCAGGAATATTATATATGTACTCATGTAATGCTATTTTTACTTTCTTTATTTTTACCATGAAATTCATTCTCTAACATGAAAGAGAAGAAACAACAACAACAAAAACCCCCAAACGAAAAAAATAAAACCCCAACCCCTAAACATACAATAATAAAAAGAAAAGTTTATAGAGCCTGCATTACTATTTCCGTTTTATTAAAGGGAAAACTGAGGAACAAGTTTGATATGTTTTGTCCTAACCTGAGCTCTGTGTGTAGGATCAGTAGTCTTGCCAAAGGTATAGCTGAGGTCAGGATTTGTGTTCCTTGCAGTGCCCATATGCTGTGCGGGAGGTTTAAGTTAACCCTGGCTCTCTCTGGTTCCAGCTTACATTTAAATGTCCCCATTTGCATGTGGGAATTGGCTTTGCTCTCACTGCTCCCCTAATGGATATTTTGATGTAAATTAATGAACATCAGTACTAATGGCACGTGCTACAATTGACATGGTACTTTAAAACAAGGCTTTGGGGAGACACAAAATATTTCGTAGGACTGACAAATCCTTCTTTCCCAGATCTTTGACAGTGCCCAGTAGAAGATATTTATAGACAGAAATGGGGTGAATTGATCTTTCTCACACACTTCCTATGTTCCAGGTGCAGATCCCATAGTAGCCATTTTCCATAACAGGCATAGTTACCATTATGAAGTTGTTTATACTGTTTTGAAGTTAATAATAGTTTTTGACCCATAGCATCTTATAGCATCGGGTTCCACAACCAGGCATTTCTTGAAAAAATATTTATTCCATTAATTTTAGTTCCTTACCATTTTATTGAGTCAGTTTGTTCCTGTGTTATTGTTCCCTCGTCGTCTTTTCCATACCATTTGTGGAGACCTCTGTCGTAACTTCCTTTATTTGTGTTGAGATAGTTTAATTACTGTGTCCTTGCAGTAAAGTTGTATTTGTCTTTTTGTCTTCTGAGTCTCCCCTATTGTACTCTTAAACCACGATAACTTCTTTTTCTTTTTGGAGAAAAGGGTTAGAACTCTGTAGTAGTTTTTCCTTGCTTTGAACACTTAGTCTGCAGGCCGTTTAAAATAACGCATTATTTCCTTGAAAGGATTTCACCCTTTCAGTGGCTTTTTAATTTCCTTTTACTAAGAGTATTCTATATGCCATTTTTTGTTTCTTTAACTGTGTCAGTATGCTGACTGCATTTTGTAACCGTTTTTTATAATCCATATCCTAACACCCAGTTACATAACAGCTCTGTGGCAAACACACTATTTATAAATCATTTAGATCACTTTTTATTTGGTTTTGAACAGTATATAGCCTCTGGGAATAATGAAGGAGCTAGTGCTTTTTGACTTGTCAGCCTTACAGGGATCTTCTCTGGTATTTCTGTCTAGTCTGCTTATAATTTATGGGCCTCACAATGAGAAATTCTAATCTAACATATATGGGGGTTTATGCTCCACAGTCTTAATGTATTTCAGAACGTCTGTTTTATCCTCTTGGTTTAGGTGCTGCCCACAATATTTTGTGCTGGTTAGTAAGGCCATCTAAGAGCTGAGGTAGAGTGCAGATTATTCATGTCTGGTCTGAAAAGAATTTTATCATCATGTACATTTTAGCACATTTTATTTAAAAGACATCTAATGAGATGTGGGCTCATTTTCCCCTGCATTTTCATGCAGTTTTCCAGACTATTTCTAGGGCATGATTAGGGTTGTTAGCACTTCACTGTATGAAAAATGCAGAACAAACTACCTACATAGTTGGGCCCAGGTCTGTAATCCAAAATATCCATTCTGATGCTGAACACATAGTATAAATTCTGATTACAAATACATGTTTGTGATGAAATGAATACCATGTAGAAGTTCTGTCTGCACAGAGGGCAGTGCCAAAACCTTTGTTTGATTTCATTGGGAGTAGAATTCTGTCTCCAGTGTGTTTTTCCTGCTTCTGATTGAGACAATGTGTATTACATTAATTTAAACAGAGGGATACTTTGAGACAATAGAATAATAATTTATTACCACAATTGTCAGTTGTATGGATCATGCAGGAGGGAAAGCAGCCAAGACATGCTGACATATTTCAGACTTCTAAGAAGGGAGCATGCAGTTAATTTTTTTTCTCCAGAGCAGGCAGTACAGCCCATGAGCCCTGACTTTTCTTGTCAAAAAAGGTTTAAAGTTCGTATGTTTTAAAAATCCCTTATAATCATAGAGCTATTTAGAAGTTTACACCTCTTGTTTATTTTTTTACGTACTGTGATCGTAGGTGTTTTGTATAGACTGGGAAATCGCAAATCTATTTTCTCAATTCAGCACATTTTTACTGAAAACATTTAAATGAAATTTTGAGTTTCCTTTATACTGCTGCAATGGGTACCTTAATGTAGATAAAAATGAGGCAAAAAAGCCTTTGGGAACCAGGACTTTTAGGCATTTTTGTTGTATATTTATTCTCACCATAATTCTGCCTTCTCAACACACCCTTCAGTGCGTTTCTCTTTTTGAAGCACATACGAGTGTCTTGTGATAAAATGTACATGATGTTAAATGCACATTTCCTGAAACATTTATAAACTTGTGCTTGTTTCTGTATGTGTAAATCTTTTACTTGCATGTTTTCCCATTCAACCTGTCCTTGCAGCTGTGTTTGTTACAGCTAAAAGAAGCCTTTAGGAGCACCCCCTGCAGCTTTCCTTTTAGGATACATTTCAAGTGCAATATAACAGTCTGAAGAAATAAATGCAGGTCCTAAAACTCACTGAAGTTAACAGTGGACTTCTGAATTCCCAGTCTTACCAAGAGAGGTTCCTTTTTGGCAAACGGGTTGGGTTTTGGCAGAGGGATTTGTTTACTGCAGTGGGACTTGCACAATAAGGCTCCATCCAGGCTGATGCAGCCAGGGAACATTCCTGGACACTGGCACTGACTCCTGCCTGCTGTTGAATGCTTAGCACATTGCACAGCCTTCCCTCTGCCAACAAGCACTCTCCCAAACCCTTCCCAGGCACGGTTCAGGAGTTTGCCGTGGCCTCTTCCCAGCAGGTGGTTTGGCACAAGCCCCTCAGTACGGGAAGGTTGAACGGTGTGGCTGCAGACTCTTCCCTGCCGGCTGGGCTTCCACGGAGCGCTCCGGCCCGAGCAATGGGCTGGTGTGCTTGTAGCTCTCTGGTGGCACAGCTGGCCAGGAGGCACAGGGCTCCTGTTCTGCAGCCAGTGACTGAGCTGAGAGGGGAATCAGAGCTCTCAGTTTGGCGGTGACACAGCTCCTTGGAGAAGTCTCAGACAGAACGTAAGGACTGTCGGTGATTTCTGTTACTCAGACCATCAGATGAACACGTCCATAGCAGGCTCAGCGCCTCTCAAACATCTGAAGCCTCCTGAGCCTGTTCTGCTCCACTGGATCCGTGGATAAATAGGGAACCAAAGTTGCCATTATGTGTGCTCTGTAAGAAGCAAGGTGGCATGCTCTGCATGTATAAGCTGTTTCTACAGAGAACACAGTAAAAATGACGTATCCCCTCTTCACAGCCCTCACTGTTTATGTGCTATGCACCAGTTTTCTCATATTTCTCCTCAAACAGCCTTATGAATGCTCATAAAATACTAATTCCTCCAGAACTTGTTTTAATTACACCTCACTGTAGCTTTTTCTTTAGTCTTGCATCTCTAACTTTGAAGAATTTGTATTTTTATCATTGTCCATTTAATGGTTGTAAAATGTGCACAGTTAAGGTCCCCAAGCTAATCCCTTGCTAGGAAAGTGTTCTCGGTCAATGGGGTGGAATTTTTTTTGTTGTTTTAAATTTATTTCTTTATTTCCTAAATTTGTTTAGGACCTGTACATCTATCTGTGAAAATTGTGTGACAAAGTAAATTAAAGGAAATGGATGGCAAAATTTCCTTTGCCAACTCCCTGCCTTGAAGTGACATTGCAAAAACACGTATGCTGGTATTTATAAAATATCAGAGCTTGTCAGTATATCAAGAGCAAGGACACTCTCATGCTTTAAGTCCCAGTATAGATGTAGGGGAAAAGGTCTATGAAATTTCTTCCTAGTAAGAAAAGCATTTGTGGTAACAGAGCTTGGTGATACTATTTTTGTATGTTTGACATAACCGGCTATTGCTGGGCTTTTTAGTTGTGAATAATACAAACATTCTAGACATCCAGGAAATACCTCTGTACTTTTTCATCCCAGTACGTAATCCTTGTCATTGCCAAATTTACTGAGTTTTCTCTAAACAAATCCACGTGACACAGGCACTGATGTGCATCGTAACAGCTGAGGAAGAGTCAGAAAGGAGGAAAATGGCCTGAACTTGCTATCACTGCAGTAATGACATAATTTTTAACTTGGGCCAAAGGCAGGGTTTGCGAAGAAGGTTGATTTGTCAGAGCTTGTCCTGAGCAGGCAGGACTTGGGGTGCATTGAGTACAGAGTTTGCATGGTTGTCTTCCCTAAATTACCATACCTATCTAGTCCCTGGAGAGTAGCGTCGCTTCTTTTTTCTTGGTACACTTGTTCTTAAGTGACATGCAAAGATTTCAGAAGGTAAAAGAAGAACATGTAAACACAAATAGAAAATATCACTGTCATCTTTTCCAAGTTACTTTATTTAGCTCATGTTTACAGATGAAACTGGGTGCCAGAAAAGAGGCACTGCATCCCACATTATTAGTTATACTCCAGCTTCCAAGGAAAAATATTGTCAGCAGCCTTTAGATATTTGGACCAAAAATACACGGATGTGCAGCTGTCAGCATTTTGTGCCATGTAGAATGCAGCCTCTCTCACAGGTCCTCTGTTTCTGGAACGGTGTTGGATTCTGCAGGCTGAATGAACACTACAGGGATATTCTCAGACGTCCATCCTTTGGGAGTCCTGTTGAAGGATCTTCTGGCAGCAAGAGGGTTTGCAAGGATCATGAATCTGGGATCGTTTAGCATCAGCATATTGTAATCTGGCACCTTGAATTTAACCAGCTTTGATGCTCTCTCAAAACCACCAAAGGGAGTGGCAACTCTGTAGATATCAGAGAAGTAAAAGTTAAATGTAATTTTAAAAATACTTGTTTTCTTTTCCTCCAAGAAGCTGAAAAAACCAGATTTTTTGTTCCAATTTCTTGTTCACATTTTCAAGCTTTGGAGAAAAGCACTCTGTTTGTGTTTCTGGGAAATTCTCTTTCAGATCTGATAAAGCTCAAAGCCTTTTTAAAAATTCAAATGGATGGAAAAGCCGAGAGAAAAAGATGTTGCAAAAAACCCTGTAACTGGTGAGTCACAGTTACTAAACTTATTTTGTTGGTGATAAGTTGATAAGTCTGAAACTGTAGCTCAACACATTCTCTCTAACAAGTAATTAGTTCAGAAACTTCTCACCCCATTTTCTCCTCTCCGCAGCTGCTTGTTCCTCCCACTACTCTGTGTTTCAGCACCATATTGTTGTACCAGTTAGAATGTATGTGGGTTGTGCTATAAACTTGGGTCACTTCTGTGATCTGGGTTAAACAAAGACCCTTCAAAACAAAGGAGAACTTCAAAATCCAAATTATTTCAGCAATCTGGTTTATATCAGTATGCTTGAACAACTGTATCAATACAAGTCAAGAGGAGTGGAGCTTAATGAGTGAAGCAGAAAGGAACAGCCAAAGACAACAGGCTCTGGAAAGGAGGGAATGGGTGAGGACTTGATACACCAGCTTTGTTTCTGAAGAAAATGTTTATGTAACTAAACCTTGAAACACTGTTCAGCCAGCATTTTTCATGTTATTTAAATGTAAACCTTCCCTCAGGCAGTAAGCCTGAGAAAGATAACGATTACTAAGCTGGAGCTGACTGTTACATGCATTTGCAAACACTTTAAAACAACAGTATTTCCAAATACCTCTCCTAATCTTCTGTATATACAAGTTTCAGACTGGAAATAACCCTTGAGTTTTCCTGTCACTTCTTCCAGCCTCCTTTGTACAAACAAACAAACTATGGTATGTGCTCTGCATTTTGATCAGCTGCATAACTTTGCTGGCATATAGTCTAGCCAGTGAAGAGTGTCGGGTTTTTAAACTGCGCAAAGCCCCTGATTTCTGCAAAACCAGACATGTAATGGCATGGGAAAATTAATTTTTATAGAAATGGAATTTCACCAGCCTTGGTATATTTTGTGTGTGGTACAGAACAACAGATCTGATGGAATATATTCCCAGGAATTATGGCAGAAGCCCAGAGAAATTAATCCTGACAGAAACTAAAAGAGATCGTTTGAAGATCTGTCTAGGATTTTCAGCGGGATAAAACCCCTAAGTTTTGTACTAAGAATTGAGTACACATACACAAAAAGAAGAGGTTAGTTCAGAAAAATGAATCTATGACATAGAAGAAATGGTGCTGCTCTGTCATTACATGGATGATTCACTGCATTTTGGTATGAGCAGCATTTGTTGAAGGGGATGGTGTTAACTCCAAAGCATCAATCCTGGGAAATATAAAAAATCATGCAAGCTCTGAGCATACACCCTCACTGAGAGAAGAAGACTGCTTTGGATTAAGCTCTAAAAATGTGTCTCAAATGATAAGACAAGATGTTGAAGCAGCAGCAGCCAGTCCAGGCATTAAACTGTCTTGAGGTCAAAGGAAATTGTTTATCCAACGTTGGTATCAAGCCTGTGGTATCAAGCTTTTCTTGCGGAACTGTCTTCTAGGTCACAATGTCAACATGGATACCATATGATACTGATTAAAAATAATTGCTTGGTAACTGGCACAGAGTGAATGTAGTGATCTACATCTCACCGGATAATAAACATTGTTTTAATTGCTGCCCTAATTATGATACATATTCTGACATTGTTGTGATGTTTAATTATCATTTATATGTATATTTAAGGGACAATCAAAATACACAGAATTATAATAGTTGCATATATTGCAAAACAATTCTGTTATCTAAAACATCCTCCTCGTAGTATTTATGGGTTTTAAATCGAGCATATTCCTGTATGTAACAAAAACAGGAGGGCTTTCTTTGGAAATTCCAGTCTCTTTTGTGGCAAAATACCCCCCTGTAGTTGCTATGCAAAGTCTGTCCTCAGAGAACTCTGCATTCCTGCCTTATAGGCAGAGGCACATGATGATTGACAGAAAGGAGAGTACAGTAATTGGCTTAGAGATGTTGATTTTCCTTTACAGCAGCAGTAAATATATTCTAGTGAGCAATAACTTGTCTGACAGCATGTTGTTGTAACGACCTCTGTTGTGTGCTCGTCAGCTGTGCTACTTGAGCTCTGATTCATTGTATAGAAGCCTAAATCTCATGCCTAAAAAATTCCAGCAGTCATTGCTCATAATAAGGGCGGAAATTCTGGTTCAGAGCCATAGGAAATAGCACCAGGAAGTGTAACAGATTGTTTAATATTCACTTTGCATATTCCTAAAAAGTAGGTGCTCGCTTTAATAGCAGGCACAATCACGTTTATTTTTAGTCATTTTACCGGGATTTCTTTTTAATCTTTTACCCTTAATCTTTCTTATTGAACATTATATTGTCTCAACAGAGGAGACTGCTTGTAGCTAATGATTTGAGAAAATCTGAATAAATGTTTTAACTGTATTAGATTAGCACCTTTGGTTACATAATCATAAAAAAAAAGTGAGTTTCACATTTTAAAACGGGATCATCATTCATAGAACATTTTGCTTATCGTTAATTCTGTGAAAAAATGAGACGTAGGAGCAAAGAATTTGACCCTGCAAAATGCTCAGAGTTTCATGGGAGCTTAGTGTAAGAGCTAATGCTAATTTCACAGAGGTATTTGGGTGCTAAGGAACCGGCTAAGCACCCAGCTCCCACTAATCTCACATCACTTCGAGTTAGCACCCAAAATTTCTGTGAGATTCTGGATTTTAGCGTTTTATAGTAGATGTCAGAATCCATGAATCAATGAAAACAGAGCCCAGTCCAGATGGATGGAATTCCTGTAGTGCTTTTGAAAGAGCAGTCTTTGGGAATTGAGAAAGCTGAGCGAGAATTTATCTGGTAGGAGAGGCAGAACTAGTCTGACTTGCTTGTCCTATGTGAGTAAGATGTGCTGCTTTGTATGCTACTCATAATCCTACCTTTGACATTTTATCCAGCTCCAAGAAAGCAGGTGGAATAAAGGTACTAATTTAAGTAATATTATAAACCCCTTAGCAAATGCAGATTCATGCTGCTTTCCCACAGATTCATTACTTGGTGCTTCCACACTGGAAAAAGACAAGAAATTTTTTTGCTAGTACATGCTTCTTCAATATTAGTAGGAATGAATGTCCAAGAGAAGCCAGATGGCATGGTCTGTTCTGCTGCTTTTCTCTGCTAGCACAGATTTGTTTTATCTCTGAGGAGGAAAAAGCGTAGCCTGGTGTGCACAGTGTGTTCAGAGCCCCTCTGAGCTCCACTCCTCTCTGCCGAGTGCTGAGCTGTCAGAGCACCGCTGCCTGTCTCACAGACAGCCCTGCCTCACTCCGCAAACCCTCCCGACATTTGCTGCCACGGCTCTTCCTCCAGTGACCTGCCAGCACTGCAAGGTCCCTGCAGCTTAAAATGAATACTAGACTCTAAAAAATACCTCTATGAATTCTTTATTTGTTTTTAAAAATTCCTTAGTGTTATAAAAACTGCACTGCTGCAGGGTCCAGAGTCATCTTTTCACTGCTGGACAGTGGAGTAAAAATGTGGATGCTGTTCAGTGCTGAAGATGTGAATGTGTGCCTCAGTTTAATCTGTGAATATCTGCCTCAGTTCCAACACATCAGACCTCCCTACCTGCTCAGGTTGTGCCACTTTTCCAGTTTGTTGTGTAACAAGGAAAGCTGAAAGGAGCCTGGAATGGTTTGTAAAGTCTGAGTGCCACTTCAGCAGACTCCAGTAAATGAACCGGGAAGGATCTCAAGCCCATTTCCCTTGGGAACCCTATGGCTCACACTTGCTGTTAACCACATCCCCTCCTGACTAATGGTGATTGTAGCAGTGCTTTGCAGGAGAACAAACACAATGGCACTTTACTGGATGATGAAGCAAGCTGGAAAGCCTAGATAGATACCCCAGCTGATAACAAAATGGTGCCATTATATCACACTTTAATTGTTTAATACAGTATCATTTGCTTTCTCTCCAAGGCTGCAATTAAGCAAGCCAAGGATGCTGTGACCTAGATGCACAGGATGACTTAGTAGGATCTAGACACAGAATCCGGTTACTGTTCTGTTGGATAGCTTGGCATGGCAGTATGCTGTTTTAAATCCCACCATCAAACACTCCCCTGTGCATTTTTAGGAGTGTAGGTATCTAAGTTATGGCTGTAAAATTATCTCCAAGAGATGGGTATCTCGAATTTGAATTTTTCAAATTCTCAGTTTCTTTTTGAATCTGCTAGAAAATGTAAGTCTGAGTGTAACGTGTAACAGCTTTTCTAGGGCCACCAGGTATCCTTTTCTACTGGGTATCAGTTTTTTTCCATGAGAGGGATAGTTGTGGTGGACTATGTTTATATAATTTTTGGTTTGAATTTACCAGTTTCACACTCTGGATCTGGATTTATGTGCCAAATTTTAGGGTTTTTAATGGCAGTTACAATGGAGAATATTGACTTTCCCTTATAAGAATGCACATATGTTCCAGAAATTCAGACTATGGTGAGCCACCGTTCTGCCATGTCATACATAGAGAAACTCTACATAGAAAGAAATCCAAATAATTTGTGTTGTAAAGGGGGCAACTAACAGAACACAGGGCCACAGAGACAGCCTTAAAATCCACAAAGAAGCCATCAGACACCGTCTCGAGTCACATATCCTGGTTAATGGAGTCTCTGTGCCCTGTCTGATGCCGTCCTTCACAATAATGACTAGCACCTCTTGTGAGAGGGAAAACTGATTCTGTCTCTATGTATTTGTGTCTTCAGGACTTTTTCTCTTGGGCTCTTTTTTTTTTTTTTTAATTTATGGTTTTTTAGGTTACAATAAGCACAGTACATACACTGTGCTGTTACTGTTCTGATGTTGGCAGCTGTGGCATATCTCTGACTTGCATTTGCTATTTTGTCTGCTGAGAAGAGTGAGCCACATAGATTCAGTTATTAACATGGCATTGTATATTGCTGCTAGGAAATCAGAACTAAAGCAGTGTCTGCAGTGCCAATTTTGATGTTGAACTGTGTAATGTTTTAGTCCTTGCACTCATAGCTAAGGCCCACATCAACATCAGGAACACAAGTGATGTTTGTGGTATTTTTCTCTAAGTTTGTATTGCCATGAACAATTTTGTTTTTCAATAGATTGCTGTCTGGCCTTTTCAGGAGGGGTTTTGGTTTGGCTCAGCTGTCTGGAGCTCAGCAGGGTTGTCTATTACTTCACTTAATAAAAATAGTGTAAATGGAATGAAAGAAATCAAAAGACATGACTAAGAATTTGCTTTAAAGCTTTAAAAACCCAGTGTTGTCCATATAGCTAGAAGTTCTACTGAAAGCCATGATACATTAGTTACTACGTAACTAAAACAAGGTTTAATCTGTTTAAGTGTTGCTGAAGGTTGTCAAATATATAAAAAAATGTTATACTGTAATAAAAGAGGAAATCTGGCTATTTAGTGTGAGGGATTGGTTGTGGGATAAAGCTCATCCCACCATTATTGCCTAAAACAAAGCCATGTGAGCTGTATTAAAAATAAGAAATAAAAAAAAGAGTACTTTGCATTATACAACTTAGAAACAAAGTTCTGACTGAGAGATCTGACGATGCCATACCTATTGAAGTCAACAAAAGGCATCCTGAAAGGAATTTAAAGCTCATATTCCCATGTATTGAGTGCACTGAAGCACAGAATCATAGAGTGGTTAGGGTTGGAAGAGCCCCGAAAGATGATTTAGTTCCAACCCGCCTGCCATGAGCAGGGAGACCTTTCACTAGACCAGGTTGCTCAGAGTTCCATCTAGCCTGGCCTTCAACACCTCCAGCAACGGGGATCCACAGCTTCTCTGGATTATGATACTTTCTTTCTTTCAATATTTTTAGCAAATTATCTTCTATTCCAAGTTCTGCAGTTTGAGTTTCCGTACTTTAGAGATAGACTAATTTGCTTCTTAATGCTCTTGTAATCTCTGTGTGTGTTCATGTTTATGCATACACGTGCAAACGTGGGTGGTAGGGTTTTTAAAGCTGGTGGAAACATTTTATTTCATAGTAATTTTCCTCTGGTCAGTAAAATTCAGTGTTCATTCAGGATTACCTGTTAAAGCTCCTGTAGTCAGGCAGTTCCGGCTTTGCCTCAGGTGTAAAAAGTTTAGGATATAAAGCTTCCAGCAGTTCTGGATCATCCCTTATGGCTTCTATCCAGGGAGACTGGTAATACTTTGGCACAGCAGTAGTGTTGAACTTTTCAGGAGGAATTTCTTTCAGTGGGCCAGAATATCCTGCAATGTGATCAAGGTAAAATGATTATAATGATTCTTTGTGTTTTCTGCTTCCTTGCCACCATCCTGTGTAAGCAGGAACTCACAGCAGAATTGCTCAGTGAGTTAAAATGAACAGTTGGGTCAAGTCACCGGGCCACAGCTACACAGAAACAGAGATCTGGCAGGGGAAATTTGTAGCCTTTTAGATAGATCACTGCTCCAAAGTATTCCAACTCCTTTTGAGGCTAAGTTTATTTTGGTTTTCATAAATTTGTTTCTATTGTAAGCATTTGTTTGAAACCAGAAAGTACCTACATAGTTCTTGGGCTAAATTAACAAAAAGACTCTAAAAGCAGACTGTTGTTTAAAAGTAAGATAATTCTATCTCTCTGAGTGAAATTTTCCACAAGTACATCTACATCTAGGTCTTTAAATGAATGCTATTTCATTCTATAAGCTTAAACCTCCCTATGGTTTAATATCTACTCTGACCAGACCTTTTCTGCCTAAGGCAAGGCTTGAAGATTTGTATCATGTCTTAGCAGTGGAAATTACCTCTGTTTGCACTGTGTTTGCCCAAAGGATGCGGAGAGCCTCAGCCTCAGCAGAGTAGGACTGACCTAGTTTACATGGACTAGAAAAGGTCTGCACAAAACATGCATTGAGTAATTCTAAACAAAGAATGAATTTGTAAAAACCACGGCCTGCTCATGGATAATTCATAAACAGGAAGAAGGGCTATATAACTGAATAAATTAATGAAAACAAATTAGCCTTCTTTAGTCTTTAAAGAATACAAAATAATACAAGGCCTTCTTGTAACTCACTCCTTTAAATAAAGCCAACAGTACCCTCACAGTTAGAGATTTTAAAAAGAAGAGTTTATGCAGCCAGAGGCAAATTCCTTTTAAACTTACTCCTCTCTAAAGGGTTCTAGCAAAACTTGGTGGCTTCAGATTTACATTTATGGATAATTAATCTACAATGAATAGCTTGCTGACTGTTGAGCATGCTGTTGCGTATTGGAAACAATGGTTGGGCAAAGAAAAATCAGTATATTAATGTAGTTTTAAATCGGAGGATCTCTTTCTCAGTGTTTTTGAGACCGGTATATATAGGAGTAGTCTCTCTTGATATTGATACACTTCAGTTTAGAGAGAAGTAGTACAAAGGTATATCAGATTTTTAAAAATGAGCACAAGCAACTAAGAGCATCACTTTATATTTCTGGGAGAAGTTCTGATAAGTTACCTGACTCAAATGTGTCTGTTTCTAATATTAGTCCATTAACAAATTCTTGTTGAAGACACTGCCTTAAAAATGGTCCTTTTTTTTTCTTTTTTTTTTTTTTTTTTGTTGTGAAATGAGACTGAATGCATTTAGTGTCTGTAGACTCACATTACCTGGGGCGATGTTGTCAGGGTGTGGAGGGCTCCGGGGGTCAGGTGTGTTGGGAGGTGTCATTGGGGCATGCTGAGGGATTCCATCCACACTGAGGCCGTCCATTCTGATGCTCTGGATGGGCTCTCCACGCTGCATTCAGACAGGAAGAAACAGCACTTCAGGCATGGCATTCTCTGGGGAGGCTGCCGTAATGCTCCAGATTTACAGCCCAGATCTGATTCCCAGTGTGTACAATCCTTAAGCACACTGTCCTGCTGTTTGGTAGAGTATTCCCTTCACACTTAAATCGTCTAAGTAACCGAAAACGAGCATTTTTTCAGTAACTAGACACGAGAAGCTGTTCTGTGCCAGAAGGAGAGCACCCATTTTTGCTACCCAAAATGTCAAGAAATCTGGCAAGTTTGAGCCCTTTGAGTTTCAAAGCATTGATCCTTCAAAGCATCTCTTCCACTATCAGTTGAAAACTTGCTACATTTTTTTAACTGCTTTTGTTTGGGATTGTCTTTTCCTTTACTTGTCATAGGAATAACTTCAGTGCAAGTCGCTTTCTGGAAATACATGATGTGCTGTTATTTTCCACTCTACTATTGGGATATCAGTTCTAAGGAAACATCTGAAGGCTTAATCATTGTTCCATAAATATAGAATTAGAGTCTCATAAGAAGTCAGCATCTTATTTTAGCTCTGACACATAGGCTAAAAGTAATTTAAATATAGGCTGGTTTAGAGTAAGGGTCTCTTGAAGTAGGAAAGCAAACAAAAAATACCTTTTAAAAATTTGAAACAACAACAACAACAAGATCAAGGCAGAATGTTTTCTAGTCATTTTGAAGTATGTTAAAAAGATTAACTTTGGCAGGCAGAATCCGACAGATGATGCGGACACCACCAGTGGTGCTAAATAGACACTTGGGAGAGGGAACAGGAGCCAGAGGCATCATTTTTTTCACGTGTTGGAATGTCATACCGAGTGTAAACCATGTGTACTCCATGGTTTTGTGGGGGAAAAGTGGACTAGAGGAAAATGGATCTGTCAGGTTGTAGCAAAACCATGGAATTGTGTACAGAATTCTGACAAGATTGATGGTGTGCTCAGAATTTATCTCTGTAGCTTCTAATACTCCATAGAGGGAGAAATGGGGCGACATTCATGGATGGCCTTTTAAATAATAGTGTTTAATAATAGCCTTGGGTGCTCAGTGGAGTTACTCAGATTTTTTTATATGGGATATCTTTTGTGCAGATTTATTTTCAAAAGGCAGATTTATCAAACCTCAAACTTGATCCCATTTTATCCCGATGTAATTTAACTTTTGTTGAGCAAGTAATCAAAGATGTTGGAAATATCTATACCATATAAAAAGAAATGTAAATTTATTTTTTATTTGTCTGTAGGATCTCAAATAAAATACAATTGGCTCACTTCCTCTTAGCCTCATTCTAGAGTTTCGCTTTTCTTTTTCCTGAAACTACCAGTAAATCATACACAATGTGTATCATGAGCGCCAAAGGAACCCGATGTAGAATCGTTAAGACGTCATCACAAAATACTCACATTTCTTGGCTTGTTTGCCACGTAATGATAATTTTCATATGTGTATTTGTCAGATCGCCGCTGGCGTCGCTTGAAGAGCCTGGCCCCTCTGTTGCTGAGTGTCGACAGTTCCTCCACCATGATATCTCTGGGCGTGCTGACCTTTTTTCCAAGGTTCAGGCTGGGTGACACTGCAATGCAATGGGTAAGTACAAACCTCTGTTTGTCTTAAATGTCTGCTATTCCGTGCTCTGCACCTGAAATCCAACAACTTGTTCATGCATATTTAGCTAACACATAGCATGGTGTCACACAGTGTTAGTGAAATTAAGCCTTCTTCCAGAATTTTGGAGGGGATTATTGAACACCATAAACCTGTATTTTCAAAGAGGATAAGCACCTCGAGCTCCAAATTAGCTGTTATCAAGATCAGATCTGTAGTGTCCTACCCACTATATTAATACCAGGCTAGTAAAGACTGCCTTCTGCCAAAACTGGGAACAAAATTCTTTCTGATCCCAGGTTCCCACATCAAACCTTCAGTTCACTTTCTGTGTCCTGCATTGGACAGATAAGAGACAACCCCTTTTAAACATACCTACCAGTCTTTACTAAATTCTATTTTTTAAGCTAACTTTCAAAATAAAGCTCAAGGTGTGGAAAATGAGAGTCCTAGCAAAGAATTACAACATGCTTCTAGGAATTGATTCATTTAGGACATTTGGGGTTTTATTCTCTCTAAGAGGAAACTGAATTACTGTATACATTTGTCTTTATTCACTACTTGGGGAAAATTTCTTCTATGTCTTTATTCACATCCTGTGGAATTTGAAAAGGAGAATGCATAAGCAAGGGAAGGGGAGATCAATCAGGATTGTAAAGAAAGAATTCCGAATGTCAGAATTCCTATGGTCATCTTCATTGTGGCATTCTGGAAGCTGGGATGCTGGAGGCACCGAGCAAGCTATTGCTTCATGACTGAACTCTCATTTAATGTCCTCAATCTAGAGATAAAACTTAAACTTTAGAATACGGAAACCTAAACACTGAAGAAACAGGTCTCTATTTATTTGTTTTTGTTTAGAATGTTGCGGAATTTAAGAAATATAACATAATAGGACATTCTATGCTTCACATATTCGTATGGTCTCCAGGATTTAAAATTCTGAACTTTGATGTGTATTTTAATACGCTAAAATGAAATGAGGACAAATTATACATAACACAAGTCCTGCTATCAGAGTCCTGCTAAGCAGACAGGAGGCCCAGTTTAAAATTAACATTACAAATTAATTAACTGCAGAAGGTACCTGATGCCAAAGTCAATATTGCATATGAAGGGTTTTGTTTGGAGTAAATGGCATGTTCAGCCTGGCATGTGTCTCCAAAGTCAATATTGCATATGAAGGGTTTTGTTTGGAGTAAATGGCATGTTCAGCCTGGCATGTGTCTCCTAGTAACTTTATGTTGGAAAAACAATGTGATGTGCTGACATTTAGGAAAACTTAATGGAGACAGGTGTATTAAATATTTAGGTGAATCTGGAGGGACAAAAGTTTTCCACATAGTAAATCAAGTTGATGGGCCCTGGAGTGCATCACTGTTGATCCATTTCTGTCCATACCAATTTCAATTGAATGCTTGCAGTGGATTTCAGTGGAACAAGAGCAAGTTAACTGGATCATGAGCTGGATTGTGCACTTCTGCTTTAAAAATAGTGTGTGCAAAGAGTCTCAACAACCTCCTGTTATTTAAGAGCTAGTTACAGAACAGAGAGTTCTTAACATGGAAGAAAATGACTCAGCTTGTCCAGTGCAGCCCTATCAGTGACTGATAGTGGTGGGATTTTACCTCTGACATGGAGATAACTGTACTGGTTATTGGCCCATGGCCTGATTTTAGACCTCAATTCATATTTTGATTTTATCATTTCTCAAAATGACTGCAGGGGTAGAGACTGCTGGCTGGTTTTATGTTAGTAAGAAGCAAGAAATTCACCCCACAAATCAGCAGCATCTTCACACAGAAAAGCTTTTGTTGTTTGTACGCAGAATGGGGAGCGTGCACATCCTCAGAGACCGGGGAGCCAAGGCAATTGCAGAGCTCTATCCAAAGCACTTGGGATTCTTCTGGGACACTCTGGGTGTTATCTATTTCGGGCCTTGCTGTTCCCTTACATACACACTGTTCTTGTTAATGTTAACTGAAGGCTCCAACTACTTTGTAACCCACCATTGTGTACTATTGTGTATCCAGGCAGCATCCCATAATCATAAGTGTAAAGTTCATTTGAATTCCTTGCCAACTAAAATCTAATCATCTGTCTGGCTTTATGATGTGTCTAGGGATAGTTTCAGTGTCAGTGTAGATAAGGTGATGGAGAATGAGAGAAGGAGGACATTTAAGGGTTGATAGAAAGAGAACATTACTGTCATAGATGGACATAGTAAAATAATATTGGAAGTTTAATCCATAGTTTAATCCTAATCTTAACCTTTTAGCTTCATTTCTTTGGTTTGTTCCTGCCAAGTCCTTCTTGTCCTGTGCTTAAAATCACAGCGGATTGTATCTAAATATGATTTCTATAGTTCCTCCTGCACTCAGTACCTAATATTCCTTTAATCCTTCAGTTTACAATCTTCTAAATACCTTAATCTGGACTATAAACGTTAATAATAAATATTAGAAAGTGTGTTTGTTGTAGTGTCAGAAATAAGATTTTTTTAACTGCATCAGGAAAGACAGTTAATCATGTAGATAGTGAAGAATGCATTTAAGAAGTAATATAGAACTGGTTGTGGGATTTAAGTGATGAACTCCAAGGGTTTCCTTAAGCATACATGTTTACATCCAAGTTTACCTTTACCACACAGTCTTAGAAGTGTTCTGATTAGTCCAAGTCTGCCAGTGACAAACCAAGGGCTTGAGGAGGTCACTGTATGCACCCACTGATTTACACATGCAGTTTCTCTTTGAGACTGTAAGAAGGTTTACAGTTGGTGTCTATTCCTGGAGAATTTTATGATGTGTCCACTTCCTCGAAAAAATGGGACAAAGTTATGTCCCACAAGCCAACAGCAGTGATGGACTTTCAGTCTTCACCAGTCTTTCCCAGAGACTTGTGATCTCAGACACTGGCAAAACACTTGGCTGGTTTTGGAGTTTATCAACAACTGTTTCTGCTATGAACATCTTATAACAAGGAAGTGGTGAGTCAACGTTTACCTGAAAGCATTATAATAGACAGGGTCTGAAATAAAAATGGAGTAGGAATACTTGAACCATCCCAAGGTGCTAGGGTTTACCTTACAGAGCCTTTTGTTATTGTGCACCTGTGTTAGCAGTGGAGTCTTCACAGGGCTGTGGGACTGGCTGGAACTGTACATTTAATTTTGATGTAATTACCAGTTGCGGGACTGTCATTAGGAATAGTGATTCCAAGCCCAGAAAGACAGTAGTTCACCTTCTAGATCTCAAATTAAGATCATTGAATTAACAATTCGGGGCAAAACAAAGTGTCAAAAATTAGTTGAGCTGAATGTAGCCAACTAAATGCCAGATTTGTCCTTGTTTTTTCCAAGATTTCAGATTCGGTTCCAAAGAACTGGCTTATACTTTGTTTCACCACAGCTTTGGTTATCCTTCTGTTTTCTACCTCTTTCAAGCTCTGGCTTCACTGAGCTTGTACAGTTATAAATTTCAGTCTCTTATCACACCCATTTCATTTTTTTTTTAGCATATAAATATCTCAAGCATCCAAAGAAGAAGCAAAAATAGAATTTTTCTAAGAGTTAGAATTGCCTTCAGTGGTCACATATCACAGCATATCTTGCAGGATAAGCTGCCATAACTATGAATATGAATCTTGACAGCAAATCTGATAATACGTAAATAATAAAAGGGAAGATTATGTGAGGCAAATGTTAAGCATCAGCACAGATTATCCAAATACGCCAGTGGTTTCAGGGGCTGTACACTACATTTATTAGTTTTGCTATGAATAGTAGCAACATTCACCATGTGAAATGCCTGATTCCAAACAAACATATGAAAGACATTTCTTTCCCTTTTGCACTGAAGAGCTTACAGGCTATTTCAGGCACATGTAGTGCTTGGGTTTACAATACCAAAAAAAAAAAAAAAAAAGGGTTGTAATGAAATCTGGAAGGACAGACTGGCTTTCAGATTTGAGTGCATATTCAGTGGAGAATGGAAATAGGAAAGAGGTATTTGCTTAGGAATAGAAACTTCAGAAAAAACCTCTGGAAATATCAGAAGGAGTAGGACCAAGCAAACTCACAGCTTCTTGCTCTAAAAATTCTTAAGTCTCTCACCCCACTCTTAATGCAATTTCAGCGGTCATCATGTGAGTGCAGAAACCATCCACAAGTTCTTTGAAACAAAAGCCCACTGGAAAGATTTTCAAAACTGGAATTCAATGTTCAGTATTTCATCCCATGAAAGTGGTATAACTTTCATAAATTCTAAATATTAATACAGCTCCCTGTGGTTGCAGTGAGGCTTGTGGGGTGCTTATCACTTTTAGAAAATCGATCTTTTATGTAGATAGTAAAAAAAGCTTCATGAACAGGATTGGAAGGCTCTCCAAAAGCAGCCAGCACATGCCTAATGAAAGCCAAGCAGATTTGTGTTCCCAGCTGAGTTAATTGCTTCTTAAGGTGTCGTGCTAGAAGCATAACTTCAAGAACCTGTTTTAGAAAATCAAACAACCTTCCAATAAGTTCCTGCATTTCCATCAGTGCAACTACAGAGAAGTAAAATTTCTTTCAAATAAGATTAATTGGTGGCTCTGCATTAGAGAGAATGCCAAATGCTAGTAAAATGCGTTAGTTACAAAGACAAGATTTGAGAAGAACAGAGATGTAAATTTTTTTTTCAAAATTTTTTATCATTTGTATAAAAAAAGCAAAGTGAAACAGAGCAAAAAAAAAAAAAGAGGGTACAGATCATTATGTTTCTTAGATGATAGCCTTTTAAAGTGGAATGAAGTCATGTTATTAACCCCAAATATTGTTCTGAAAGGTTATCCTAGCAGAATGTACATCAGCTGTTAGATTACTTCATTCCTCCACAGCAGTTGTTCATCTGAAAATAGCTTTCAAATGAAAAGAGGCAACTACAAAAGGATTAGTTACCATAGGCAGCATGATACTCCCACAAGATTATTTATGGAAAACACCCAGAGACAGAACTGTAAGAGAGTTAAACTCTATGATTAAAAAATTGTATTAGGGAGGGCTGGAGGACATTGCATATGCAATAAGCTGGGTTCAGTGCTATACCATTTCTGTGTATTTCATCCATAATGGCCGATGCTTGCTCTTTCCTCTCTTTGGCCAGGGCAGAGTCTGATAACATTGTGATTGTCTGAAACGATTTTTCCTTGCTGCAAAAAAACAACACATTTTTATATTGTTGAGCCAGCGTGCACGGTTCGGCCAACTTCAATTTCCGACAGCCTGTTTAGAATAACTGAATAGTGAGGTCAGGGGGTTCTGACTGAGAAATACTGCACTGCAAAATGCACTGGCACTTCTTGCTTGCGGACAGATGTTAGGACATGTTTTGATGGATAGAAGATTCAAAGGAATGGACTTTGAGTTTGTTACATAAATTCTGCAGCAAAAATCAGTGTCAGTGGTATAGGCCTTCTCACATCTACTCACCATTACAAGATGTAAATTCCTAACTAATTTTAATTTACATCTTGGTTTATGTTTTCAGAAATGTTACATTCTGAAATTTCGTAATCTCATAAAGATCTGAGGAATTAAACTAGTTCTTCTGGCATCTTTAAAGAAGGTGCTATTCTGACTGAGTAAAAATATAAACATCTTTCAAGTTGCAGAGTCAAGAGGTTACATAAATGTCTTGTATATGACAGTTTGTAGGACAGACAATGTCAAAACATTTCAGGAAACAATACACTTACCCTACTGTTTTGTTGTGCAGATAAAAAGCGGTGTCAACCCTTTAGCTGAGGCTTCAGAAGTTAGTTATGCATGGGGATGACCTGCCTGGTCCTGGATGGTTTGTACCCTTGTGCTGGGATCTGCATGGTACCTAGTACTGAGACAAACTGGGGGGCTGATCCTCTCCAAAGGGGTTGGCATCCAGCTGACATCAACCAGTTATATATAGAATCAAACACTCCAGCCACTCATATCTTCCTGGCAAAAGAGGAGAACAGAAAAGATTCAACTGCACCCACAACAAAGAGAGGTCATACCCCTTTCAGGGCTTATTGAAAATTTGATGGAATGCCCCCCACCTTGTACTTGTCCAGATCATCTCCTCATCTTCTCATCACCCCTGAGGATTATAATCTGTGTGTTATAATCAGGAAGGAGACGTTTAAAAATAAGGCGTTAAGTGTATAGATAGGCAAGACTATAGCGAATGAGAATGGCAGGGGCTAATTCTTCAGTGAAAGATGAAACCGTGCTTCTGTAGGGGCTGATGGCTAAAGTCAGTGGCAGATGGCTGAGATACAGAGGCTGCTCTGGAAAAGAAATGAGATTTTCTCCAGCATTATGTGTGCTAGGGAGTAAATGCTCAACAAGCACATGCCCTGCAAACTGTTACTCAAAATCTCTTCACTTTCTTTGAACATTAGGGACAAAAAAACCTTCAGCAATTTGGAGCTCATTAATATCCAGGGTTCCAGGATAGTGCTTTGTCAGTTTATCGAAGAAATGTGGGATTTGTAGCGCACAGATATTTCAAGACAGCGACCAGCCTTGGGCGGAATAAAACAGTGGCAGAAGGGAACATTCCCCCCTTGCCTTCCTGTCTGAATGCAACTAGATGAACTGTAGGGTAGTAAAAGCAAGGCAAAGCTCGTGTATTTCTGATTTGGATTTGAGTTTGTTCTAGGAAGTTCCTTTTTGTTATGGAAAATGATGGTCTTATTTGGCTTGGAGGATTGGCCAGAAAATTTCATGTATCCTGATACAGCAGAGAAAGGAATTCTGACTGTAAACGGAATCTGGAGAGTAACAAAATAAACCAACACGATGTGCAGACCTTTTCCAGCAAGAAGCACTTTGAGACAGATAAAATGTACATGCCTGATCCAATGTCCTGAAAGTCTGCCTGTCCAACTGAAAAATTGCATTATTTTTCCCTCAAAGTTTCTAATCCCTTTGCTTAGCTTTGCAAAATATATTTCTGAAATCCTGGCCATCTCTGCCCGAAAGAAATGTTCATTTTAATCCTCACCATCAGACTTGACCTGCTGCTATGGCTGATTGGTGATTTTTTTCTAGCTTTTGTGCCTGGATCAGACACTTTTCTCAGTACTAACAAGCATGATCACCGTCTTGGTTGAATCTTACCTATTTAACTAACGACTTCAAATAGTCTCAGTGGCTCACCACCAGCCTGTCAATTGGGATCGAAGGGAAGAATTTAAATGTTAAAATAGCCTGATGAATGTGGGGGGGAGAGGGGTGTTGTGTGTGGAAATCAAATGCAATTCAGTAAAGCCATATCCAAAAGCTATTCTAAAGTGGGCATTCATCTGATTCACACTGACTTAAATGTTTAATCCAGGAGGAAATCTCAAGAGGCATCCCAAATGGGATAGTCGCATGTTTGGTCTATTCTAATTCCCATTAACTAATTATTTGATGCAATAACAAGTACATAAATTTTATTATTTTGAAATTGAGCATTAAAAAAATTTTGTAGAGTTACTATCCTAGAATTTAATTTACTACTTGCAAGTGTGTGAAGATTTTGCCATTAGCTGAAGTAGGAATGAGCACGTCATTGCAGCTTCAATGCAGGTTCAATGCTGCTTTCTTTTATAATTCTCAAAGAGGTTCAGGACACCATAAAATACACCAAGTTGCTGAAACATCATTCATATGTACATGTGACCAGTAGAATATCCTTAATTATTGGTAAGAGCTAAGGAAGGTGAAAGAATTACAGTACCATGTGACATCATCACAAAAATTAAACCCTGCATGTCAATGAGAACAACTCCCTTATTAGTGGCAAACTAGGATGTTTAGTCAGCCTGGTAACAAGGGCAATATTTTCCTGTCTTCTTCACTTAGGGCATTTTTATTTAACCAAGTAAGACTTTTCCTTTGGGTCTGGTCTTTTCCAGCACCTTGTGGGTTCTTTCCCACCACACTGCTTCCTCTGAATTGTGTAATTAACCAGAAAGGACACCTAGCCTGGCAAGTGGAAAAAGCCTGAACTATTTCTCCATCATTTTCTCTCCTTTTCCATCCCTTGTTTCTTCTCTCCCCTCCACAGAGGCAATTTAAATGCTGAATAAAACCTCAGTTCTTAACAGGTACTTAAAATCAACCTGAGACTGTGACGGCCATGTCTGCCTAACTCCATGCCATGAATTTAAATCAGTGAACTCTTGAGGCTGATAATGTATGTGTGCACAATATGAGCAATATCTGTTTGTAAAAAGGGGGCTATAATTACTAGACAATGGCAAAGTTGCTGTTCTATTAATGATGGAGCTGATGTTTCTGTATTCTATGTCCATCTGTGCTTCAGATAGCAATTTACAGGTATAACTTACTGTAAAATACCTGGCTGGGGCCAAATAATAAATTAGGTGGACACAAAATGCCAACAGTTGCTTTTAAAAATTAAACTGGTCCTTTGTTTGGAGATAAACTGCCAACAGTTGCTTTTTTCAAATGAAACTGGCCCCCATAGATCTAAGTGTACTTATAGTCTTGTTTTTACTTACATTCTGAACCTAGGCCTCTGACAGGTGTCTTGCAGTCTGACTGAGGCAGTGCAGGGATCCTTATTTCCATGTCTACATTCAAATATGTTTGAGTGAAAAAAAAACCACTATAGAGTTATCTGGAATATCCCGGGAAGTGTGGAAAAAATCATTTTTAAAAAAATATGTCCAGTTTGAATTTTTGCTTAGGGAATTTTTTTTTCTTTTTCAGATGAAAAATGAAGTATTTTCATTTCAATTATATGCTCCATTGCTACTTTCTCTGTAGCTACATTGAGCAGACTGGCAAAAGATCATTGCATTTGAGATGTTGATGTAATCAATAATGTATAATAAATAGTTTGATAGGTTTTTAAAAATATCGTTACTGTTGTCAAATTGTTCAGGATCCAAAGAATATATTTTTTTATCTGGGATCCATAGGAAGACATCTAAGATTTAGTATATGATTTAGTAATCTCATTATCCTCAAGTTGTTTTATAACAAAGGAGATAGTTTATTTTGTAGGATTTACATTTCCCACATCAGACCCAGTAACAATTCACATAAAAGCCTGAGAAAAAAAGCCCCCTTGTTTCACCTGCATTGTCTGTAACAGAAGAAGACCTAAAGGAGGATGACAAATTAATATTGCCCTTGCTCACAGGCTGGCAGGCTGGTTTAATTATCTTAGCTGTTAAATAATACTTCTCACTGAAATTCATGGTTCAAAAGGTACAACTCATTGGAGACTCTGGTCTGTGTTTTACTGAAGACAAATAATCAGTAAAAAATAGGAGCATTTCTTCAGTGGCATTTTTTCCATGCAGTGGGATCTTTCTGCATTCGGTACAGACACACAGGAAATACCTTTTCTGCGCAGAGGTGGGGATGGAGCTTCATTTTTGGAGGCCCAGTGTCGGCCCTACTCTCCCTGAGAGTGGGAAACTGCCTCAGCAGCCCGGGGATGGGGTGCTGGTGTGGGGATGGCTGGCATTCGGCCTACAAGGACAACACATATGGGCTGACTCCTCAAGGTTTATTACTTACAGTTGCCTGATACTTTCATGTTCCATTTCCAGTTGAAATAGGCATTTTAAGAAAACATAAAGCCGACAGCCTGATTTAATCCCCAGGGCTAAGGCCACAAGCACCAGGCTGTGCTGTCAAAGACTTAATCAGAGCCAGCAGCTGACCGGGGAGCTTTATTCCAGTATGCGCTTGGTCTGATGGTCGCTGGCTGAAAACTCCTTCATTTCTGTGGGTGGGCCACTGCACTGTGAGCCTGACATACTTTTTGGGGTTGTTTTTTTCTTCCACCAGAAGGATACAAGTCTTCTCTGTGCTTGCATCAACATTGAAGTCTGACATTGTGTCACCAGCATGGAGAACGCCTGAGTAAGGGGCTCTTAAAGAGAGGATCCTTTCGTCTTAAATATTGCAGAGCACATCTTTCTGGCAGGTTGATGTTTGTTTGGAGATAAACTCTTTTCATACTGCATTCAATTCCAAATTCTTTCTCCATACCTAGAGAATTTATTTAGATGCCTTCACCACAGGATTTGGATACCTGAGAATTTTATTTTGTTATTTTTGATATGGCGTTGTGATTTTAAAAGGAAGCATTCCAAATGAAATAAAAGTTCAGAGAAAAGACTGACTATTCTGCCAAGTTGTCGAACTTCTGTTTGCTAGGGAGTGCCAAACATCAAATTGCCAGAATATCTAGGGGGTTTCGTTTTTGAAGTGAAGGGGGAAATTTTAGTCCAAAATACATTTCATAATGGTTCAAGTATGTAGAATGTTTTAAAAGTATTTGAAGATGCAGATCCAAGGCAAACCTTGCTGTATATCTGATTTTTATGAGCTCCACTGACACTATCAGATCAGTGCATTAGTATCATATTTATTTTCCTAACTTTACATTGACAAATCCAGCCGTTCAGAATGAAAAGCCATCTTCTGGACAAAGGCTTATAGAGAATGTGTGTTTTTAACTGCACTGTAGGGAAAGTACATAATAACTTTTGTCTGACATGTGTTTCAGACATCTTTTCAATTTTCTGAGAAGAAGCTATTGGAGGACTCAAGTTCTTATGAATGCAGGAGCTGGAAATGTTA
Source organism: Nicator chloris (assembly GCA_013400495.1). Lineage (NCBI taxonomy): Eukaryota > Metazoa > Chordata > Aves > Passeriformes > Pycnonotidae > Nicator > Nicator chloris. Next base: position 74,766 of record WAAE01007854.1, read on the forward strand.
AAAAAAGCTTTAAAACTTGTTATCAAATTCTGAGATCTTAACAGCATTGCTATTCCTGACTCTGAAAAAAAAATACTTGTGTCACTGTGGGACACGAAAAAAGACGAAAGACTCTGAGGTTTTCGGAAGGCAAAGGGTAAGCAAGCCCCGCCCGTCAGGCTTTATTCTACTTTTATAAAGTGTTTCGATCAGACTTAACATGGTTGGTGAACAGGAATGACACCTCCCCAATCCCATTGGTTACACTAGAGAAAACAGCAGAAAAACAAAAACACACCTGGAGAAGAATTGTTCTGAGAATAGGATATTGTTTTGAGAAGAGGCTCTCTCGAGAAATTTTCCCTTGGGAGAAAGTTAGCAGCTGCTAGCAGGGTAAAATCCTCTCAGGCCCAGGAATATCAGGCCCACATACTTGCTGCCTTCATATGCATGGGATTCTTTTCTCTCTGTTAAGGCAGCTACAAGCTTGGCTTGTGATGCTGGCAGTACTCATGATGCAAGCACCTTGTTGATCTAACTTCTGTAAACTAGGTGGTTTGAAACTAACTCAGAGAGGACAAGAGACTCACAGCAGGGTGGGTTCCTTCATATGTGGTTTGTAGTTCATATGTTTTTAAGTCAGGACTGTGTGAAATCTTCAAACAAAGAAGAGAGCAAAATGCCATCACTTAAAATCAGCCTTAAAACGGTCAACACGGATAGATAAAACTGAGAATAATGGGGGGTGAGGGGAAATAATTTTTGGTTTAAAGAAAAATAAGCTTCTAATACTACCAGCAAATACCTGTTCAATTTTATGAGTGTTTGGTCTACTGATCACTGGGGGTTACAGCTCCAAAGCAAGACTGGACTAATTGAAGCATGAGTTCAAGAATGCTTCAAGAGAAAGGTGGCCTGAAAGAACAAAGAAAAGGCTGTAGAGCTAGAAACAAATTTGAACAGAAAGAAGAGTATTTGGACTATTTTTTTACATCCAAGCATGGGTACTATCAAGCCCTGTGTTTGTTAAGTATGGTTTATATAGCTTTTCATGCTGAAATAATTTTAAATTAAACATAAGTTTGCCAAGATGAGAACACCATGTGAGTGTAAAGGCACAGAGGTTGAGGTGGAGTTATGGCTAAGTAGGAACACTGTCGTGCACACACAGGAACTGTGCTGGCAGGAAACAGTCAATAAAATAGCCCAAGAAGGAATCAGCTGGCCAAGTGTTTTCATAGGAAAAAACTGTCAGGAAAATACCCTTATATTAAAAAAGAAAAAAAACCAAAACAGTACAAATAAGGTGGAAAAGCTTACTTTGGTGTTTCCCATTTTTTCCCACACTTGAGAAAAAGAACAGTTATCAAAATTTGGTTCAAAAACAGGAGTTCTGGCTATCAGCCAAGGTAGCCCTGCTGTGAAAACATTGCTGTGGCTGATACAATACAGAGGTAACCACTGCCTTCAGCAAGGAGCGCTCTGCAGCAGGGTAACACAGTACCTGTTTTATTGCTGACGTGGCTGTTATTTTCAACACTTTTTTCCTGAAGCAGATCTATTAAAGAAGCATTTTCCAATATTATTTCAGTTTCTTCCTCCATTGTTTCGTCCTCTGTACAGTTCACCAGCCTGCCTGGTACCTCTGCACAGAACTTCAGTGGACTTCTGGTTTGACAGTCAATGTCAAGAGTCCTTTAGAATCTCAGGTTTCATTTATCACTTGCTCTAATTCTTTCCCTCAAGCAATAAACTTACTGGGGTGTGAATTTATTCACGTGTATTTTTTGTTCTCCAGAAAGGACAACCTGCCTTCTTGTATAACAACAAACTTTATATAAAGAGTAATTGTATCCAGAGATCACCATTTTCTGAAGTTGATTTATTTTTTTTTTTGCTTTTGGTTTATTCATGTTCCAGGCAGATTTTTTTTGTCTAAATGAAGAATACAATCTAACATAACTTCTAATTAGTTATTTTGCAAGGCCCTAGACTATATCAGCAGCCGCTTTATTACAACCATTAGGCGAAAAACATTTTTCTGTTTTCTGTTGAGGAAAGTAGCTCCCACAGCCCCTCACTGGACTCACAGCCTGGAAGCCTCTGTCCATACTTCCGTGATGGAGAAAGGATGAAGAGACACCTGTCTTTGAAGAGTGGCAGCCTGCAGCAGGAGGGACATGGATAATTTTGCATTCTTTTCTTAAGTCACTGTGCAGGCCATAATAGAAGTTTGAAGGTTGGCCCCAGTGCCCCATAGACCACAGCTAAAAATCCTGTTTCTTGATGCAGACGTGTGCACGAGTGCCCAATTCTGTCTCACAAGAAAAATAGGGAAATGATGTGATACTTCTGTGCTGCTCTGAGGAAAAATATTGTGAACATGCCTTCTAATTCCTTGAACTGAAGTGAGTCTGTCCTGGAAACTTCAGCATGGTTCCAAGAGAATGTCATCCTAGGTAACAGTGGTTTCTTTCCAAGACATTTGTTCCTCTGGGTACAGTTGCTCTTTGAAAGTGATTCAGACTAATGTCTCATAGTCTGCAGGAACCTTCAGTCCTGGCACAGGGCAGCTGTGTGAACCTTGCTTTATCCTCAGGGGTTTGGGGCAAGGCAGCTCTTGTACTCATCGGTGTCACTGAGTTGTAGGCCTACGTGTCACAAGGATGATACTGTTCTTTTTGAGGTGGGAATATGTCATGCAGTGGATATTCTGGTGTTGGGTGCAGTAGTTTTTGATAGACATTTCACCATAAATTAGAATAAATTAGGGGGAATCGATCTGTGATTTAAAGCAGCTGCAGTTTCCCTCAGTGGCAAAGGTAGTGTTCACTCCAGAGATGGCAAACCATGTCTCCTTTCAGAGGCATGAAGCATATTTCTGTAAGTACACATTACATAACTTGTCCCACATTTCTTTCTCTTTTTAGTATCCCAGTGTTATGAAAAATTATGTTCCCATTAATCATTACAGCCGCTCATATTTTTCTGTGAAAATAAATCACCGTCCTCTGCCCTTCCTGCACAGGAACATATTTAAATCAAAACAAGGATATGTCCATGATTGGTTCAGGGAAGGGAGTGTCAGCTAATGTGGCTTTGCTGCTGCAGAAGGATGAAAGCAGGATTTGTCTCTGTACTCAGTGGATTGCAATGCTGTGTGGTAGTGTCACTTGCCAAATAAGATTTCCCCTTTAGCACATGCAGAGCTCGCTCGAACGTCAGTGGAAACTGCGTGCACTCAGTGCAGGGGGACCTGCAGCTGGGTCCTGAGGGTAACATTGAACCTGCTGCCCATTTTCTTCTTCCTACATCTGCAAACATTTGGGCTGGAAAAACTAGAAAGCACTTATACTACTGGGAGAAAACAGCAGGCCTCTAAATTCCTGATTTAGATTGTCGCCAGCTTTATTGAGACAGTTTTTAGAAAGCATTTAAATCTGGGTGTCCAAAATTGCATATGCAGCACCATATTCAGGCTACAGAGCAGGGGGCTGATTTTAAGACATGATGGATATTCAGGCATTTACTGTTTTCAGATCTCAGGGCTTCTCCAAAGTCATTTTTATTTACAGGCTTTGAACATGAATTTAGGGACTTACCTTATCCAACAGTGTAAATATAGAGGCTAAGCTATTTTTAGACTTCACAATGTGCTACTGGGCAAAAGGACTTTTGAAGCAGAGATTGCTGGTTATCAGACCACAAACTTGGACCAACATTTTTCAGTAACTGTGTCTCTTTATTCAGGACATGTGAAGACTTACAGAGTAAGTTAAAGGCTGTTTGTAGATGATTCTCGGGGAACAGATCCTCTAATGGGAGGTCAGTTTTCTACAGTGAAGAGATCTGAGGAAAATTCACCCTTAGGACAGACAGAGTTTTCTTTTAAAGTATATGTAAGATGTTAATTCTGTATTACTTGTACAAGGAAAATAAGTTCCTTATTTGGCCTCTGAAGAGAGAGAAATTTACTTTGGTCTTTTGGGAGAGCACCTGCTGTATTTTGGAAAAATGAATGTACAATAGAAAAAAGACAGTAATTTTAGTCCAAAATTAATCAGTTTCATTCAGACAATTGGGTATTTAAGAATCAGCTTTTCTGCTGACCTATTCAATTTTGGCTGAGAAATTAAATCCTTACGTAGTGAAGGTAGCAGAAATAAAAAAGTCATCCAGATAAACTCTGGTCATCTTCAGCTAACAATCACGTGACCAAAGCAAGGGATGTTCCCCTTGTAACCATAAAATATTTGCTGACCTTATAGGCATTGAGTGTCTGTTAGCAACCAGGCTTGTGAGGCATGGAAAGCTGGATGTGTTTTAGAAGCTTTCAGATATTATTTAATAAAGTTGCAGAATGATTATTTATTAGTAAGGGGATAGCTCTAAAGCTCTAAGTCTGCCTCTGGCATTTGTGAAGGTCCTTCCCCAGGTGTTTTTCACAGGCAGACTCAGTATTAGCAGAGAAGACGTAGGGTGTATTTCTGTTGGGGTTTTTTCCCAATAATCAGAAAGGAGATGTAAGATTATAAGATTATAGTCTGGCTGAACTTGTTTTCTCTTTGGTGCTTTCATTATCAAAGAAGGTTCACAGTTTCTCTCTTGTCACTGTTAATTTTGCTGAGGAAAAAGATAGGTCTTTGCCCACTACCAAAGTGGTTTCCTTGTGGAAAAAATCCAACTTGGAAAAAATTCAACACCACTGTCGCCATTGAAACAACACAAACTTTTTTTTACTTTATATTTTATTTTTTTCCCTGTCTCACATATAGGGAACTAATTTCTGCACTCAGCAGTGCAAATTGTTAGCAACTAGGTTTAGTGAATTTTCCCTAAATGATGTTGCTACATTTCCCTAATGATGTTGGATGACGTTGCTCTTCTGCTTTGTGGCATTTCTAGTGTTTGGGTATTTTCTGGTGGTCCCATTAACTTTGAAGGTAAATAGAGTACTTCATGGCTGAAATGTAGAAAGCCTGTAGTTCAGCAGATTTCTTTTTTAAGTTAGCACAAAAGTGGTGAATTAGAAGAACCATTTCTTTGTTGCTGTGTCATAAAGACGTGTCATGACCTTGCCTTTTAAAAATTTGAACAGTTTCCAAACCCATTTAAAAGGCTCTGCTAGTCAGTGAAAATGAATACAGTATCATTAAGTTAAGCAAGTATAAATTTTAAAACTGTCACAGGTCACAATTGCATTATACCCCCATATACATCTGTCAATCTGACCCTTTTAAGTGCAAAATATTGCAGTAGTTTTCATTGTGTGGAGCACACCTACTGTACTACTATGCATGTGTTTTAGGGATAATATCTGAGTTTATGATTAATTCTTGGCATTTTTTCCTTTTTTTTTTTTTTTTTTTACTTTATATTATATTGGAGTCATGCAGAAAAGATGAGTGAGCAAGTTGCCACACAAAGGATGTATTTTACAGGATATTTGGAATATACCATCAGTGTACAGTAGGTTGGATACTACTCTTTACCAAGTGTGAGCAATGGTGTTGGAAGTAGTACTTGCTGGGTTACACCATCATCAGTCTGCCCCTTTAATTTTTTTTAATAAAAAATAATTCGCTGCATCCAAATTATTGTGAACTCATATAACTCTTAAACATGAAGAATCAAAGGCCAAATTTTAATCCATATTGCCATCTTTGTAAGAAGAATTATTTAAAAATGGAAGAAGGAATATTTCACTCCTGAAACGTGCTGTGTTTTCTCTTAATGTTGCTGCTCCTGTTTCTTTCATCACAGATTCACTGTGTTTTGAGACATTCCATGAATAATGGGCTTGCTGGATGATTAGCAGAAAACAAAACTCCTACCATCTCATATCTTCCACTTTACGAGAGTCCAGCCATGCCATAGATATTTTCCATTCTTACTCTTGATATTGTGCAGATGCAGAATTAAAGCTCCTCGCACTGTGTGGGAATACACTGTGGGATTGTTCATATGTGTTTTACTCTCCTGAGTAATTTCTCCATTACTTGAGCTGCCCTAAATGTGAGCATTGTGCCTAATGGAGTAACACTTGCTGTCCCAACACTTTTATACGCCTTAATTCAGATGAAGCTTATCTGTCAAATCAAACAGAAGCTGCCAGCATTTGCAGCTTAATTGCTTTTCCAAATTCCTCTTTTGCTTAGAACAGTGAACAGAACTACAAGAAACAAGAAACTATTCTTGGCAAAGGTCTGGAGTTGTCTTTATAGTTCCATCCCCCTCAAAAAACTCAGTGCAAGAGTAAAAGTCATTGGTCCAGGACTTAGGGCTTTTTGAAGAGTAAAACTTTCCAGAAATGTGGACTCCCTTTCATCCAAACTCTGACAGAAGTTATTCTTCAGTGTTATTGCACTAGGAAAAAATATGTGTATAATATATTATGTACACACTTAAACACAAAGGCTGAAGGTTTTTTCCTAGGGAAATATTTATCTTTATGCTGTGACATTTGATTTAGGACAAATAGCCGTGCTCTGGAGCAATAGGAAAGAAGAGACATGGATGGGTGATTAGGGATGACAGACCCAATGTTTTTGCTTTTCCCCCTGATTTGTATTTACTCTTAGAACCTAAGTTAAACAGCTGTTTAGTACTGTCATTTAAGTGGATGACAACTTGGGCCCGCGTGGCAAGGAAGCTGGAAACACCAAAGTCTGCGTGACTTCTGACAGTGCACATAATGCATTTTAATTGTGCCAGCTTCCTTCTCTTTCCCCCAGAGACTGTGCCTCAGTATCTTGCATGGAAATGTCTGGAGCTGGTGGACATGCAATCACGTGAACTCACTACACATTTGTTCATTACCTTAAGGCTGTTCCTTGCCACTGTGCATTCAAGGAAGATTTTTTTGACAGTGCTTGTGCTGCTTTCTGTTTATGTACTTGCTGTCTCTCTTTTCTGGGAGGTTTCTGTTTCCAGGAGTCAGTATTGCTAATCCATTAGCACAGATTTCTTTTTCTTCAAGTTTTTTGTTCACCAAAATACTTTGTCAGCAAACTGATTTTATCTACATTTATTGTTATGTCACCTGCTAAGAAGGAGAAGTTAATTGTTAACTCCACTTTGTTGAGAAAGAAGTGGCAAGTTAGTCAAGTTTTACTCACTCATTTTTAAATTAATCATCGTTTAAGTAGTTTTCAAGGAGGCACAGGAGAAACTCTTGCACCATCTTTCATAATTTTTCATGTGTGTCACCTTTTCCCCAGGTTAATGGAAGTGACTCCTGATATAAACATTCCTTCATCTGGTGCCTTTGAGTGTGGCTGTGCCATTCTTTTCCCTTTAGTGGTAGGGTTGATCCCGGTGGTAGCAGCTGAGTGTATGTTTTACACTACTATTTGGACAGATACAGAAACAATATGTGCTCCTTGGTAACAGATAGCAAACTGAAGACATTGCCAGTGATGATTTGGCAATGGCTCATGGAGAGGCTCATGATTTAACAGGAACTTAAGATTTGGTTCCTTTAGACAGGTTTTGTTGGCTTTGTTACGGACTTTAGGTGAGACTAGTGTGGTGACATGGGAAAAGACAGGGGCTTCTGTTATGGTAAGCAAATGTGGACTCCTCTTTAATTCTGATTTTTTTTCTTCTACTGCCCTTTGGGGTTAATCTCTGTTCACTCAGCCGTGGTTTCTATGAGTAAGCAACTCCAAAGCCTTACATTTTCTCTCATGGGATTTGGTGAATTTTGTCTGGCAGTCTGGGCCATAACTTGATCTGTCTCTCAAATTACTAGATTGTTTCTTCAAAAGACCTGGAGCTTCCTTCCTCCCCCTTTTCTGAGCTCTAAGAATGTAATTGTGCTGGTTGTGAAGTATGCATCACTGCTATAAATAGCCAGTGGATTATAGGTGAAGGTAAGAGCCAGGAATGTCCCCATCCAAGTGCAGCACTGCCATTGTCCCAACTGCCCTGGGCAGTGCGCGTGTTCTTTCCCTTCCCTGTTCTCTTCCATTGGTAAAACGAGATAAAGACATCTGTCCACCCCATGCTGCTGAGGTCAGGAATAATCAACTACTGTTTGTGTGGGACTCATTAAACAGTGCTGTAGGAATGCCTCCTATACCTCTGATTTAGCTCAAACCTTAAGGTTTTATAGAATTTCAGTTCCAGTGGGCGTGCTGATAACGACACTGCTTGGTGTCTGGTGTCCCCACAGATTCCAAACTGTGTCACAGCTTCTCTGTTGAAACAGAGGCTTTGTCAGGGAGAGCAAATAGTATGGATTGTATGGATTGTGTACCATTGCCCTCTGTTGGACAGCACTAGGCTTAGTCAAAGTGCTTGTCTTTTTGGGCTTGCAAAACTTTAGATAATAAACCCGATAATATTGTATAAGTAAGCTTGAAGTGTTTAGTTTAGTGACAAACTGACCATCCTTGTTCCAGAGATTGCACCAGTCGCTAAAATGCAGAGGGAGATAAAAGTCTGGAAACCTACCATGTCCTACAGTCTGATATAATAGAATCTTTCTGCTTTATTGGTAAAACATGATTTTATTTTTCCCCTCTTGCTCTCTGTCTACCTGGCATCTTCTGTGGCCTGTGAGCTTTCTGTGTATGTGTAGGTGAGTGTTCAATATAATGTATTTCCTATATTTAGTTTAGCTATGGTTTTTCAGGAGGTTTATATGCTTTGTCAAAAAGTATAATGCATTTCATACCCACTGCAGTATCTGAAAGGGAGATCATGAATAATGGCAGAATTTAAAACAGAAAAGTAAAAATATGAAAGGTACAAACAATCAAATTATTATCTGAGGGGGAAAAGATTACAATGTTTCTTGGAAGTGCCCCTAATCCTCATTGTAGTTGTGAACTTAGTCCTAGTTACTTTTGTGTTCTCTGCCCTCCAGTACACAGTTTATGGCAGAGCATTCAGAGCAGTAGAAATTATTATAAAGGGCACTGTCATGGATTAATGCAGTTTGGTTTTTGGTTAAGGGAGAAACAGTTCCCTGTAACCCTGCAAGCACCTGTTCTTTCCTGTGGAAGGGACAATGACCTATCAAAAGTGGGATTTAGATACTGAGATGTTGTTTGACCACTGCGAAAGCTGGATGCGACTTTGGGAGCACACATAGAAAGCTGGCACTGTGTCCAGGGCGGCCCTTTTCCTTCCGGCCGGCCCGCAGGTGCCGTGGGCTGTGCCGGGGCTGTGCCGGGGCTGTGCCGGGGCTGTGCCGGGGCTGTGCCGGGGCTGTGCCAGTGCTGTGCC
>WAAE01007854.1:84484-142498 GCA_013400495.1 Nicator chloris
GGGCTGTGCCGGGGCTGTGCCGGGGCAGTGCCGGGGCAGTGCCGGGGCTGTGCCGGGGCTGTGCCGGGGCTGTGCCGGGGCCGTGCCGGGGCTGTGCCGGGGCAGTGCCGGGGCTGTGCCCCAGGGCTGTGCCGGGGCAGTGCCAGGGCTGTGCCAGGCCCCGGCCGGGCTCCGAGGCTGCGGCGCTCCCATCCGGGCCGTGGCCCGGCCCCAGCGGCTGCCGGCGGGGAAGGGGAGATCTCCGCTGGGCCCTGGTGCCATCTGCGGGCCCCAACCCCATTGTTTAGACCGAGGGGTGGGCAAGGAGGCCTTCATGATTCTGCCTGGTGCATTGCGGAGTGCCCAGGTGCTCTGATCTCTGAACTCTCGGCCGAGCTTCCCCCCACCCCTGCTCGGCGTGGCTTTGAACACCCAGCGGCCGCCGCTGCCAGAGATGGCGTAACCATCTGCAGGCCCGGGGAGAGATGTTTAACTTTTTCCTAAACAGATGAAGCTTGCACAGCACTGATCCTTCTCTGAGGGAAAGAATTGACACAGTCAATTCAATGGAGTCAGCGAAAGAACTGATCAAGACTGTTGGGAGAAGGGATTGAGGAAGTGAACATACTTTAGCTGGACTTCTCTGGTGAAAACCATGGAGAAATGGACTATTTCTTGCAATATATAAATGCTGTTTGGGGGAATGCTGGTTCTAATCAAAAGTTGTGGATTGATATAACTGAGATTGAGAATTTTGAACAGACTAGCCCTTCACTCCTGGGGTAAAAGGAGGTCTCAGCTTATTGAGACGGAGACAATTTTAGAGAGAAAGTGATATGAAAACCCCTCGCTCCTGGGGAGAAAAGGAGGTGTCTGATTTCAGAGATAGAAGAAGAGAATTTTTGTTTTATGCTAGAAGCATTCTTGAACGGTACCCCAAATATGCTGAGAGGCCTATAGGCAGACAGGGGAAAGGCTGCTAATGGGTGGGATTGCAAAGTCTGCAGAATTTCCGTGCAGTTGCAGATTTGTGACATTGGGAGCCACCAGAGTGTTTTTTTTCTTGTGGCGAATGTCTCCATGGGACTTCAGAGAGACTCCTCTCCCAAAGTGATGAAAGATTATGTTTAAATGGTGAAACTGACTGAAAAATCACAGGTTGTGTCTCTCTATGTTGTTTGTGGGAAAGTGAACAGTTTGGAGGGGGGGAAGGAGAAGTGTTTTGAAAGTTTTTTCCTTCATTCTTTCAGTGTGTGTGAATAAACTATCTTTGTAACTTTTAAGTTTAGGCCTGTTTTGCTTCTTTTGTCCTAATCCTGTCTGACAGAAGAAAAAAACCACTGAACCCATCACAAAATTAGTGAACGTGAAACTACTACGTGATTGGTGTTTCTGCCCAGTTGGACTTAAACTAGTACAGTTACAAGGAAAAACAAAGCTACTGTTGCCACTGTCAGAATGTTATCTGTTTGGAGTGCTGCTCTCCAAAGCTGTATTCATACTGCTGTTCATTTGAGGTTACAGGCAGAGGAGTCACGGCTAACTCCAGTAATAAAGATCTAAATCAGTGATCACTATCTAATTCTGCAGGGTAAATAGCAGCTTATTAAAATGTAGAAAGAGATGAGTGGTGATCTGTTCCTTTGAGAAGCCTCCAAGTTGATTTTGAAAAAGCATCTGCTTAAATTTCCAGAAATTTGTGGCTCCCAAAACAACAACAATCATCTCTTCACTGTCCTTGGATGGTTTCTCTGATCTGTTGATGAGCCATTTCTCAAGTACAGAGTTATCCAAACAGACCTCTGCAATCATAAGTGAGTTTGGAGTGGTGTAAGGCTCTGCCTGGGTCCTGGGATCCAGTCCACCTATTTTAAGCATTTATTTGGGGATGGAGTTAGTTTCTTTTTAAGAAGACCCCTCCACACTGATTATACAGGAGGCCAAGACAGCAACTTGAGCCTCCGCAGAATCCCAGCTGAGATAATTCTCCATAATTCTGCACATCAGTGAGCAAGTTCCTAACAGAAGATACCAATACAAAATCTGATTAATGCCTTATTTGTTTTGTCAATCACATTTTTTAATTCTACAGGCTACAAAAATCTATAGAACTGCTGACACCAATTCAGTGCTTGTAAATTTGTTGTGTTTTGTGGTGCTGCACATTTCTGTGTGAGGTGAAGTCCTTGCCCTGCTGGCATAAGTGGTAAATTAGTCAAGCTCCCATTGACTTAGCTGTTATCAGGATTTTGCTGCACGTGGTCAAAGCAGTTTTGTTGCCTTGTTTTGTTCTTGGCGTTTCTTTGAAATACAGGTTTTCTCACGGCATACTGATTCAGTAGGAAGATTTATTAATTTCTACACAAATCTTTTTTTTACTTCCATGTGGAAAATCTCTTGGGGTTTTAAGCTGCCAAAGGAAGTAAAGAATGGTGAACTCCACAGACATAGAGGAGAAAGTAATCTTGAACTTTCACAAAATCATGAAATTCTGTGGATCTGTGGTGGGAATTTCTTGGAAATGATAAAAGTTACCACTATTGATCATGTTCTTAAAAATATTCTATTTTACATACAAGTAACTCACTAGGGAGCTTCAATTCCTGTACTTGTATACAAACTATTTTATAGGCAAAATATTTGCGTTTAAATATAAACTGTCTTAAACAGAACTAAAAAAAACAGAGTAGCTGATGAGCACCTGATCAAAACTGCTGTGTTCATGCTTATAAGCTTTTCTGTTAGAAAAAATCCCCAAAATGTTAGAAATACCACAGGTTTAAGAATATGATGACTATGTTGGTTCTTGTTTTTCAAAAATTACTGACTTACTGAGACTGAATTCAAGTGCATCCATTGATATTAGGAAGTGACTGATTAAAACGAAGATGACTTAGCAATTGTTAATAATACAAAGAGTGGCAATTGTTTTACAGCTGCCACAGTTCTGTGAAGTTGTTCCTGCTGGGAAGCTATACCAATTCATCTATTATTCTGATTTAGAATTCTGTAAAGCTTCTTATTTTCCATTTTTGCCTTGAGCAAATTCTGCTTGTTTACAGTCTGGTTTAAATTATTTATGACACGCAACATTGTTTGTCCAGCAATTAGCATATCTTTCCTTTGGTTTCCTTATTTATAGGGGAAAAATTAGTCATGAACCTCTGCAGCACTTAGACAAAATTACCCTTGGGTTTTGATTGACTTTAAAGATAAAATTAGATCTAGAGGTTTATCAACACCTTCTTTTTTATGTATGTGTTGGTGAATTGTAACCTTCCAGCTGTTTGAACTGCAGTGCAGCACGTTATGTTCTCCTAGTTCTCCATTAACATCTGTTAATTGACCTTTACCTTTCTTTCTCCACAAGAAACCCCCACAGCTTCATGTTCATGCACACAAATGCTCCCGAGGTCATTTTGTTTTGAGTGTGAATACTTGAGTCCCTTTTTAGGACTGACAATGTGTGAACAAACACCAGACATTTTCCAGCATCTTGAGCGCTGTTTCTGACTCAGCAGCAACACAAGGCTTCTTTTGAAGGTCCAATAATATATCCAGGGAACAATTTCAAAGCACAAATGTTCAGTTTGAGGAAAACCAGACACTGGCCTGGAAACGTCCACCTTTCTGGACTTAAAATTTCCTCATTCCACCAGCCTCACATTCAGTAAGGGAGCAGTCTGCCACACTTGAGCCATTTTAAATGCTCTTAAGTGTTGATGAAGGCACCAGAAAATCGAGGCCATTCCAAGAAATCCAGGGTACATTCTCAGGAGAGTGAAACATCCTACAAAACCTGTGACTGTTTGCCTGGCAGAGAGATTTTAAATCTGTTGCCAGTGACTGAAGTCAAGGGAGTTATGTTAAACTGTGAATCTGATTATGCTCGCTTTCTTTACGATGTATTTAAGAATTTACCAAAGAAGAATGAAAATATAGCCGAGGAAAGGAATAGCACTGGGTCTCTTATAACCTTGTAAATTGTTTGTGGAGCGCAGCTCTTAAAACACTGTTGTGGGGCTTTGTCAGTTCCCCAAGTTTCACATGCATCAATCATTTTTCTTGTATTGGGGACAGAATCCTGCTTGCTTTACAAATGCAAAAACTGCTTTGGGATTCATTTCGTGTTCTATAGTGAAAATCTGATCTGGCTTTCCACAGCTAGATTGTATATGCTGGCCTTATCTCCTGAAGAGCTATTTATCCAAGTAGCCTGCATAGTGTACAGAGTTCACATTTTATTCACAATATTTATTTCATGTTTTAACAGTATGTTTCAATTGAGAATCAACAAGGAGAATACAGCAATGAGCAAGGAACTAAACAGAGTTAGGTCCAAGTAAAGTAGACAAATATAGTAAGTAGATTTTAGTTGCAGATTTTTGTGGTTGGGGTAAAAATGTTCAAACAATAAAAATTGTTCTGTTTGTATCATTTAACCTGGGTAGATTATGCTCCACTGAGTTTCCCTCCTCTGCTTAGTCAGTATGGAAATGAATTTCCACTAAATTTGATAAGTTGCCTTTTGCCCTGCTGCCGATTTAAGCTTCCAGAAGCTCATACCAGCATGAGGTCACTGACAGGCAAAGTCAGTGAGTCTAAAAATGGTGCAGAAAAAAAGAGATTAGGCTTTACTTGGGTTCAGATTATTTAAACAAACAGACAAGATTTTAGGGAAAACAAAATTATGTTTATCATCTGATCGGTCAAATCACTTTATTATGTGATACAATTTACATCGCTGGCATGCACTGTCAAATAAAGTGTCCTTTGCAATGAGCAGAAGCCTTTAGAAGTGAAAAGACTTTTATAAAGGTAACGCAGTCTCTTGCTACTAGGCAGAAATGCAGTGTGGATAGATATTTGGTTGTGTTAAAGCACACCAACATGAAAACAAACTATGAACAAGAGTTGTGCACATCATCATCATCTAACATAACTAAATTTTCAGTTATATTATGTATTCAGATGCTCTGCATGTTAACAGAGACACATCTGAGGGTGAGCACAAAGCACACGACTTAAAATATCGAGAGATTTTCCTCACATTTACTGAGCAGATCTGTGCATTCAAAAGCAAATGTATGAAATACTTGTGTTAATATATTCAGAACTCACACACAACAGTCACAACTATTTGATAGAAAGATGCTTTGCTAGTGGAGGAATGGGGTGAAGGACAGAAAGTGGGAAATGCCATGAGTCCTTCTAAAGCTCTGATGCATTACTATTTCATTTACTGGTCCGGGCCTGCTGCTTTCTTTGAAATCACTAAATGGTCTCAATCTGGATTTAGCAGGATTTCCTTCTAAACAAGGCTATGTGATCTGTCTGCATGCCTGCCACCATGTCGGCCCTCCCCTCATAACTTCAAAAATGTTTATTAGTTCCTTTTCTCTGTGGCAGAGGAACAGATCTCAGAGACAATCCATTGCCCACAGACTGCGTAAAATTAGACGATGTCGGGGAGAATCCACATGGGAAAGAGAGCTAGGAAATCCTCAGCAGGAGGAAAAAAAATCTGGAGTAGGTAATGTCAAGCACCTAAATTAATCTACAATACAAAGCCACATGAAACTCAGCATCAGGAATTCTCACGTTCACAGAAATACTGAGAGATTAATTCCTGCTTGTGAATAGAATGAAATTATAAGGCTGCACATTTTTTTTGTTCTAGGGAGTTTGACAGAAAGTCTGTGATCCTGTCTGAAACTCTTCACTTCCGTGTTTGTTGTGTATTTGGGGTGGGGAATTAGGGCTTCATCCTAGAGAATGTTTTCCTGTAATGCCATGTGATCACAGCATTAAAGCATTTCCAAGATCACTTTATATCATAACTTTTTTTTGCAATATCAAAATTTAAAAACACTTTTGGCAATTTTTAATTGCATGTACCTTAAAATTAAGCACATGCTTCTGGTAGATGCATGACCTCAGAATTGACAGCACTAGTTTCAATGGCAATGTAAAAGTTAGATGTCCAATTCTTACAATTAAAATAATGGTGATGGGTAAAATATGCCTTAATGCATATTCATCATTTATCTGGTTTTCTGTTTAATGATATAAAGGAAACAGGTAAAACCAGAAACCTGAATTTGACCTGAAAACAGGAACTTGTTTTGTTATGGACCACAGGTCAGCAAAATACGTAAGAGGCATGCACTTTTCAGAATGTAGGCCTTCTGTGAAATGCATATGCACTGGTATTTATTGAACAGTTAAGGCCTTGGTGACCTTGAACTATGCATTTCACTGAATTTCAATTTGATTTATAATTTAACTGAAATTAGGTGAAGATTTGGTCTGTTCTTCCAGGGCAATAGGGTTAGATCTGAAGATAAGCCCTCAAGGCCAAGGAGACTTCCACAGTCTCACTGGTGGAACGTTCCCAGTTGTGATAAAAAGGGACATAAAGGGGCTCTGTGGAAAAACATCTATTTTTGCCTGTGTGGCAGGAAAATTTATTCTGATTATGTGCATATATAACTCTGAGGTGCAAAGCTCATTTTCAGGCGTGTCATGGCAGCCTTGTTCATGTAATTTTTCTAAATCGCTTTTTTTTTTGCAAGTTCGTGGTGTGAAATAGATCTGTAAAGTGCTTGAGCCATATGATCTTATTCTAAAGGTTTGCCACTCTCATATCTTCGTTTCCTGACTGGTCAGAGGGATCAGTTGAATTTTAGGGAGACTTCTGTTTGGCTACAGAATTTCTGCCAACTTAAACTCATTAAGGCTATATTTTCCCTGTAATTATTTGCTTTTAGGGGAAGTTCCAGCTCAGCTGAACTTGGATTTAATTTTCCTTTCTCTTTCATACCAATTACATTTTATACTTGCTATTAGATGAAAATTCTTTGCAGACAGGTCTATTTTGTACTACATTTTTTCTTGCCTCATATATGTTTTAGTTCTTTCTAATCCAATTCTTTTACTCACAGTGACAGCCTTACTGAAATTAAGGATAGGTAATACTGCTTCTGCAGTAATTTCAGCTGACTGTGCTTGAAAGATCCTTCAGGAATTCCCCACAAAATAAGGAGGATTGACAGCACTTTATAAATCTGGGGTGTTCATTTAATGCTTTATCAACATCTAAACTAGCCAGAAAGCTTGGAATTTTTTAGCCACATATTTCTATTGTTTAAATAAGCTGCAAATGCAAGGTATGTCTCACCAGCAAAAATTATTCACCATCCCTTCAGATCCATCAACATCACTTAGGTATAACCAACCACCCAAATATTTGCTCCTAGACTCACACTGTAAACCACATATCAGAAACCCTCTCTCACATACCAATTTCTATGAAGAGCAGGAACTGTCCTTGGTAAACAACTTATCTATGTCTTCCCAACTGAGGATACAACCCAAAAGCTTTCTAAACATTGAGCTACCTTAGAAACACGAAGAGCTGCCCAGCCAGTTGGATTACTAGGCACTGGAGCAGTAAATGCTCAGCAAATAGTGCATTTCACAGAGAAATAAAGGCTGTTCAGCCTCTGATTTGTTTGACAGTTTATTTCAGAAATAACTTGCAATCCAGTTTAAATACACTCCTCATCTCTTTTGTTCTTCAAGTGTCATGGTATTGATCTCTGTTAACAATGCCTTTCTTCCTGGTGTTTTCAGTTTAATTACAAGATGTAGAACTTCATTGAAACTGTCTTGAAATCCATCTGAAATGAGTGACTGTGTATGATTTCCTGTATCTCCATATTGTGGTGATTCAGGTACCATTGCCACAGATGTATTTTAACTGTTGCCACGGTAAAAATATTCATGGATTTACTTTTTTAGCTCATTATAGGAATGCAGTACAAAACCATATGGCAAATAAGCCAGTGCTTCAAAGTCTTCCACTTCGTTAGAACTTTTGCAAATGTGACTATATTTAGTAACTTGGAACTCATGTCAAACATACTCAGAAAACCTACAAGATCCTATAAAATACTTCTTGGTTTTAAAATGCCCTTATTTTACTTTTTTTTCCACATTCACTGAATTGCAAGCATTTTTGCTGTCACTTTCTACATCCTTGCTGGATTTTTGCATCGAGTACATGGATTGCCCCACTTTCATGTCTCCCCTCACCCCAAGAAATGCATATTTTTGCCTTTTGACAAACAGAACAATCTTAGGTGTAAAACTGAGTCTATTCTAGAGGCTGCTAGCGCTGCAGTCACGCGAAAACTGTGCTCCATTCAATTTTGTCTCCTCATTTTTTTACTTCAGAGATTGCCAGGCCAGCAAGAAACTTTCCTTCTCCAACTCGAATCTTAGGGCTTGCTGAGCTGGAGGAAGGGAAAATGCCCCAGGCCCTTCAGCTGCTCATGTTGGATGCCTCCATCCCCTTGGCTGTGGATTGTAGTTTGAATCAGCTGTTGACAAGCAGTAGTCAGACCTGGAATCCATGGACATCATATCAAGATCCGTTGTGGAGCGCTGAGTGCAGTAGGGATACTGCAGCTTAGGGCCAGCCTGGATGGGGGCACTTGGGGCAGACAGCGAGCTTTTTTGGGGTGACAGAACCCCTGACTGCTTCGCTCCTAGGAAAGCCACGCTACCACTCGGGGCTGGAGGCTCGTAAGAAACTTTAAGTTTCCATTCATTTGGTGGCTCAGGAAGCGTTTTCCTGCGAGCAGCTGATACCACGTTAGCAGCAATGGATTCCTGCATGCTTTGGGGGCCAAAAGCCTCATCCACTAGGCCAAGGGGAGACCTGGCCGCTGCTTCCCAGGGAGTCAGTCTCTTGCCAGGCTTGTCAGCTGCTGTGTCTGGCTTGCTGAAGTAGTCAGGGGCAGGCTGAAATACAAGGGGAGAAGTAGGAGACATGGCTCGAGGAATGAATGAAGAAGGTCTCCCAGGAAGCGATAATGAGCGGCCACTGCTTCTTCCCTAGGAGGACAAAATACCAAACACAGTTATTAGACAGCAAGAAAGGAAGCCCCGTCGCTTTCAAACTGGAACAAAAGACCCTGAAGGCACGTGACATCCTGGCAGCCCCTTTTTATGTCTACGGGTATCTTTAGAACTTTAATTTACTGGAAAGGCAGGAGGCAGAGAAAGAAAGAGGAACAAAGACACAGCAAACTGAATTTTGGGAGAAAGGAAGCAGACCAAAGACAGGCTTTTACTGAAAAGGTACAGTGGCATTAGCAACTGTGCAGCTTTCCCACTTCTTAGCTGGTGTGCCTTGCTCTGAAAAGACCATTCTTAATGCAGAAGGGAGTCATGTTGTGACACTTCTGTGTGTGTTTACAAGATTCTTTCTAACATTAGGCACAGCCTAATTTATTTGGTAACAGGCTTTGTCTAGGACATCTGTCCAAGAAGGTATCTTTGGCAATCTCCTTTTAAGAAAAGCTTTTCTTACTCGAAAATTATTAGACTTATCCTAGTTTTCACTTGTTGGGGCACAAAAGTGAACACAAGCAATTGAAGGCGTTAATGCAATCATTCACTTAATACCCTTACATGACGCTACTTTTGGCTTCTTTAAAAGGCAATGCCCTCGGAATTTCAGTACATTCCGACCCACTTATAGGAGCAATCCACTCATTTTTGACAAATCCTAATCTTCTTAGTAATGCAGCACTTAGAAAAAGAAGCCGTGTTCGTGAGAAGGTTCTGCTGCAGCAGGCATTTGGCAGCGCACCAAGCAGGTACAGCCTGTCCCCAAGCCAGACCTGCTCTCTGTGTCACACGAATTACGTTGTTCTTAGAGTCTCTGTAAATGTGGTTCCTAAACTCACCCATTTACACTCACTGATTCATGTCCTCAGGCTTAAATGCCTTTAATTCTGAAATCTGCTGTGAAATTCCTGGCTCTTTTAGCAGAAGCTTTGCTAGAATTTAATCTGAACAACATTGCCCTGTGTTACTTTTCCTAACGAGCTTCCCAAATGTAAAACACCGTGAGCATGAACTAGAGAGCAGCCAACCAGGTGTGTGATCATTTAAAGTATAGCTGATCTAGCAAAAGTTCACATAGAAGTGTCACATTTTAAGTTTTTCTGCCACAGGATCTTGCTGCATTTAAGAAACGTGAACGACTACTGCTGCAGGTTTTAAGTCGTTGTAATATCAGCCTTCTGTATGAGAGATGGAAACTGAGGAAGAGATTTCAGATTTCATCATTTTCAGTCAGTTTGGTCGTACTTAGCCTGAATCTCTTTAAAAAAGTGTAGTGACACTCAGAGGTTATGTCAAGTTATGAGCGTTTTGACAAGTTTCACAACTGATGTTTTATGACAGGACTATCCTTTCACCTCTTAGCTATGATCTGCTATTTCCAGTTTGCTTTTCCAGAGAGGAAACTCCCCAACATTATTAATCCCACCCACACACCCCCTCATGTTAGAAATTATTCAGATAACCCAAACCATAAGAAATTAAGTGATAATGAAGGATATAAAGCAAGAGAGAAGATAAGGTTGAAGAGAGGGATGAAGAAGTTGATCAAACAGGTCCACCTAATTAATCATGTTAGCTCCTCTCAGGAGGGTTCTAGAACAGAAAAATTCCCCTTTTTCAATGGAAATTCCAGTTCAAAGCCCTGTGAGTACTTTGTAGGATTTCAGAGATGCAGAGGGAAATGATACTGTTGAAACAGGTCTTGCTTTTCAAGACATTTAGATGAAGATACTTTTTAGTCTGTCCTGTTCAGAGAAAAACTCCAAAGTTCATCAAGTTATGGAAGTATCTCTTTGGAGTAACCATAAATTATAAAGCAGGAACTAATTTTCCTTGACAGAGTTTAATCAGAGAATGATGAATTATTAAGTGTGTTTCACTACTTTTTGATCAAAATGAATCATTCTATTGTATTATTTAGGTAAAAGTCCTGGTCTGGGCTTCCATTTCCCACTTGATAGCTTGTCTTTAGAAAAAATTCGAAAGACTTTTATTATTATCCATAATAAATAGGCTGGGTTTTAACTTTCAAATTGCAAAATGTGAAAATGCACATCTGTTTCCTCTAGCTTTGGTAAAGTCAGGATAATCTCTGCTTCCATGAAGTAAGGACTGAACAGTGTGTGGGTTTAACTAACATTTATCCTCTTGGATTGTGAGAGGACGAAACCTGCGAGGGTAAATAGCATTCCAGATGATTTACCTGGAAGAAGGCTGAAGTATGTGGGAAGAACCTTGTCCATTCCGTAATGGTCTGAAGGAATTTGAGGAGGAAGTTAAGAGAGATCTCCACCTATTAACTAGCACAGTACTTTGGTGTTCAGCCCCTTCAAGCTAACAAACACAGACTCTGGAATTAGGGCAACTTCCAGTCACTAGAATTCATCATTCACCTGCTGGACAGCAGCAGCCAGACATGCTAATACTTTCTAATACTTCCCCTTTGTATTTAAATCTTGGAGATACGTCTGTCGACAAGCACGTACTAGCAACAACGCACAAACCCCAGATACAGTGGAAAATGTGAAGTCTAATTAGAGAATAATTACTCTCTCCTCTGTCTCCCTTAAGCTACAAGAATATCATAAAAAGAGGGGTAGAGATTTTCCATTCTTCATCTCAGAAATCAAGGGAGGAGAGAAAAGTGAAATGCTACCAGAATTATTACTTTATCATGTTTTGTATTCCTGTCATCTTGTGGTAAAACAGTTATTAGAATATTGAAATATTATGCAGCAAGACAAACTAGAACCCTCTACACTGATTAATTTGTTCTTTTCCAGTTCCTGGATGTTTTCAGAGGGAAAAACCTTTTCTACAATAGTTATTGAAGGGAAAGCGATTCCTAAATGTAAAGAAGAGGAAAGGCCATTTAGAGCTGTCCTTTGCAATCACAGAATCCTGACAGCTGCTGAGTGCTTTGGGTGTTTCTGCAAACACATTAAACTGTTTAGGTTAGGTTTGGATTAACACTGATTTTGAAAATGCAAACAAGTTAGAAACTGCTCACGAAAAGCAAACATTTGTAATAAAAGAAAACTACTCAAGAAAAGCAAATATTTATGGCACTGCAAGAATTTCTTATAAGACATATGTTAATATAAACTAAAATTTATATAATATTATTTCCAGAAGTAACTATTTCCATATGTATGTAAATGGCTGTAAAAGCAGTACTTAGGTGTGTGCACGTATAGATCTATTTAATGTAAGGTGGATGAGTGTGACTGTCTACCTTTGATTCAATAAAATCTTAATCAATAGTCAGGAAAAATGGGTTGCTTGGGACTTACAGCTATGTCAGTTCTCTTGTTAATTATGAAATCTGAAAGACACGAAGAACAATACTTAGGTTCATGAAATAGTGCAAATTTTAAAGGCAGGAGTCAGAAAGGTATTTTTCCTTTTCTAGACTAAATGAAAATGCATAATACTTCTTAGTGAAAGGATTTCCCAGCAGCTGTTTTTTCTGTCTCGGGTGGCACATCTCAGTAAGAGAAAACTCTGTGTGTGTGTGTGTGTTTACATGCCACAACTGCCTTTTTACCACTCAAGGAGACAAAAATGGGTTGGACTCTGAATAGTCAGTGAAACTCTCTCCACATAAACTCCTCCCTAATGAAGCCACTTGAAAAAATTGGACCTTGATGTCTAAGTCATTAAAGCAGTTTTATTTTTATCTTTTCATTATGGTCCTGGTTCTTAATCCCATATCAAGGCACATGGAAATCTGAGTTAACAATAGCGCCTGGATGCTGTTTACACAGAAAGGGGACAAAGGAGGAGGAAGCAGATAAAACAGTTGTTTTATCTCAAAGAGTGACTCTGTCTTTATAAAAAGCCCAGAGTGATGCATTGATCCTTTGGCTTTCTATAGGCTTGTAATGGCCACTGCAGTTAGAGACCAAACCAGCGAGAAAATGGTAGGATAAAATAAATGGTACCGAATTTTTATGCTTTTCAACTCTTTCCTTATTTCCATTTTTTTTAACATGAAAGAAGCACTTCAGCTTTTTTTTAACTGAGCTGAGTAGGGAAGGGAGACATATTGTTCATACTATTACAGCTTTTTTTTTGTCCCAAACCATTTATTATTTAAACTTTATGTAATGAACAAATAATTTCTCTCTGAAATGCTGACAGCTCTGCAGTAAATGCTACAGCTCTTTTATAATACAACTGCTAAAAGTTTTGAAATAAAATGGGAAAATAATTTTTGTTTGAAACTTTTGAAGTATTTTACAGTAGACTAAAATGAGAATGAAGGAATTTGGCTAATGGCTGGGGAGGGAGGGAATTTCACCTGTCTAACAACTAACACTAACAACTTGTCAGTGGCTGTACTGAGACCAGGAATAGATTAGAATCACATAGTTCAGGCCTGATCCTGACTTCCCCAAAGCTGTCTTGTCAAGGCTTGCTTCTGAAAATTTATAGGGAATTTTAGGACTGGAATCTAATTTATTCTAAATTCAAATTGTTTCTAAATGTGCTGTTATTTCAGGTGAGAACAATCTTGTTTTCATAATTTGTATACAAACTACTGAAGCAATTACTGTCAGCCACCTCACATAAGTTTTGTGGCAACTGACATAAGCTTTGTGACCAAAGTTGCTTTTGAAAATAAAGTCCTTTTTAGTTGTCAAGTAATGGTAGAAGAGGAAAGTAAATGATTAGAATTAGGCCTTCACTACTGCAAAATGCCTGTGTGGTTCAAAAACATAAGACTATTGGTAACCTGTCATAAATTATTTAGTTAGCTCACTTTGCACCTGTGCCAATGAAAGAAAATCAGCTTTTCATTATCATTTAATCTTTATCCATATGCAGTTCTCAAAATACATTCATGCCTGTAGAAACCACATGTCTAAAACTTTTGGCCGTGGGCATCTTAGATTTCCTTGGAACAAACGTAATTTCTTGTAAGGAAGACTATTTGCTGCCACCTTCTGGATTTCATACCGCATAGCTACCAGTGCAAAGTTGGCCCTGTTTTCTGACCTTTCTGCCTTGAGATGTGGTACCACTGCCTGCTTTGGAACTGGTTTGTCACAAATCTCTGTGTCTGAGGTGTCCCATGTCCCAGTGTAAATGTTCCTGTGCGTGAACATTCACGCTGAGAGCCTTATGCAGGCTCAGTAGGAGCACCGTGCTTTTACAGCCTGCTCCAGCCCCATATCCTATGAGGTAGGAGGGTTTTATTCATTCCTACAAGTATCTGGTGGTTCAACCCCCCTGTTACAGTGTGCTCCATGACAGTATTCCAGGGTTTGTTTTGGGTCTTAAAAAGCTACCTGGAAGCAATGCTTGTGAAGTTGGAAGGTCAGCTGTCCCAAAGCTCTGAAATGAGAGCACCATTGCCCAGTGCTGATGCATTTTGATTTCATTTCAGGATTTCTGCCCCAGCAGTGCCATTTAAGGGATTCGTTTAGGAAATATTAGTGTCCTGTAACACAGCAGTATATCGTAAAAAAAGGTGCTTCTGCAGGTCGGAATTCACAGATGGTCACTGAGGATTCGCTTTCTGGAATTCCACCTGGAGTCAGCCAGCTGCTAACACTCACAGAGGGATGTTAGGGATCACATTGGCAGAGTAACTGGTGCATGTGCTGCTGGGCTCTGGAGAGGCCTTGAAGTGCCTTGAACTGGACACCCAGTGCTACAGAGTGTCCTGGTGCCAGTGCTGCTCAATCTGTGCATTATTTACTCATTTGTAGAATGCAAGAGTGTAAAGATGAACTCTGGCTTCAGAATGATTTGGGTGCTAACAGCAAAAACCTGTAAGAGAATAACTCTGTATGAAGGGCGCTGTTATAAGAGTGTGCATTGAGTAAGGAATGGTGCTGAGCACAGAATGATGTCAAAACAAAGCAGCAAAGAGCTGTTTGTCAGATGGGCGTCCCTGGTTGGAATCCTGTAGCAGAAAATAGCACATATGACATGGTTGCAGATGTCCTGGCCACACAAATGCCCGGGAAGGTTGGATTAAGCTGACACAGGCAACAAGAATTCCAAGTGCCTCACTTTGCAATCCAAACAGTAGTGTTTAATATTGTTTCTCTCATAATTCTATATACACAGCATCAGGTGCTTGCATCAGTACTACTTCAGTGCTCTAGGAAGAAAACCAAGTGTACCCAGATGCCAGATATTTTGCTTTTGTTTGCAGAATATAGCCATGTACCAACAAAAACTTGCATAGAAAAGCTGTGAGAAGTAGCATTCTCACAAATCAAACCCAAAAATCACTAGCAGTTATTTATGGATTTTGGGGGAAAAAAGAATCTTTCTTTTAAAAAACTGAAAAGATTTGTCCATAGGGTTTTACTGTATGGAAACTTTTGCTCCTAATATAAATGTGCTGAGTTTTTTGCTTCTCTATCTGTTAAAACTCATAGTGAAACTGAATGTTGTGCTCCATGTCACACTTTGTAATCCAACGTGCTCCCATGATCTGGAATGTATTTTACTTCTGTAATGTTCCTCCTTTTCTTCTGTTTGTTGTATGTTTCTTAAAACCATTACAAGCTGCTGTTTCATATCTAGATAGAAACATCAAGAGAAACACTTCATCTGTTCAACAGTTCAGTCTTGATATCTATTTAGAAATTGACCTGGTTATTTTCAGGTTGTTTTATAGCATCTTATCTTTTAATTGCCTGTAATTATGGGGGTAGTCTCTGGTTTAAGATTTCTGGCTTAAAAATGTACAAAAGACTCACAACTCTTGTTTGAAAATGCTGGTTTAGCATTAATTCCCCACACAGGAAGCCTTCATCCAGATAGCCAATCTGTAAATTCAGTAAGTTGTTTTCTCACACCTGAGTTTTCTGAGCCTAAGGGAGAAACCTGCACAGAGGTGTCATATGCACTGCAATTAAAAAGTTTGTCAAGATCAGTACAATCAGGAACAGATTTTTCCTTTAAATGCTGTAGAGGATAAGTGGAGGCTTGATTAGCACATAAAGTCTTTGCCTTAGTTAAGAAAGCAAATATTAAACTCATGAGGTTACTGTCATATGGCTTGTCTTAGCTTGTAAAGGAAGAGTTCAAGTCTGCATCTGTAGAGATAATTTTAACATAGAGCTTCGGGATTTTTCCTCCTTTTTAAATCATTTGATAAATACCTGAAGTGGTTCCTTTAGTGAGCAACCAGCCTGAAAACCACTTGTCAAACATAACACCGGAGTGATTCCAACTCCTCCTTTATGTGATGGCATGCAAAAGTAATGTCTACTGTAAAATGAGACCAGTTGTTGTCATGGGTTCTGTGAAGTTGTGATGGTGGCACCAAGACTGCTGTGAAATTACCAGGCTCACGTATTTTCCCAAGAGATCTACCAGCAGTGATTCATTCAGAACTTCTGAATCCACAGGTTTTTGAAGGTTTGTCAAGTTTCTTCTTCATATAGTGTTTCCATTCCAAGCTGAGCAGAGTCGTTATAAAATACCATTATGCCAAGCTGAGTAATTAAGGTTTGCACTTGCCATGCCAAACACCAAAGCAATCAAAGTGGAATCCTGGGTGTTTGACTTCAGGTAAAGAAAGGTGCATCACGTAAAAAGGCAAAACTGGAAGAGTGAATTTTAGAACCAAAGGGTTTGGAATTTTAAAGCTAGCAAATCTGGAAAAGGATCCTGGAAAAAAGAGAGGAGAAAGATTTTGCACAGTGTTAGTTGTTGTCATTTCCCTGCTCTTCCCCTGCCTCACAGTGATCAGAGCATTCCCCACTCCAGAGAGGCTGAAGCAGTAGAACACGATGGGCAGGCTGTTCCTCTGTTGAGCTCTCATCCTGGGTACTTGATAAACAATGCTCATCCTAGATCACATCATCTGGTGAGAAGTTCTCCTTATAACTGCTTGTAATCTTTCATCAGAGTTCAACAAAAAATTCAACAAAAGTCTGGAAATAGTCAGCTGTCTCTATATGCAGAATAGATGAGCCCCTCTTGCTGATTGTTCTTTTACCTTCAGTATTTCAAAATCCTCTGACAGGTATTTTATCCTGTGTAGTCACTCTTTTTTTGTGGAGTTTTGTCCCCCCAGCTTGCCTCCCTCTAATCCCAGTAGTATTTTCTCTTAAAATTGCAACTCTGCCACTTAGCACTGATTTTTCAATCTGAACCACACAAAAGCTCCACACCTCCTTTTTTTTTTTTTTCTTTTTTTTTTCTTTCTTAGGAGAGCAGAAAACAAAAGAATGAGGCTTACTTGTAAGAGACGATAATGTTTACATTATAAATGTTCCTACAGGAAAAAATAATTGAAATCTCTTTCTGGTTGTTCCATAATATATTATTTTTTGGCAAACAGAATCATGGTAAAAGTGGTTCCTCTAGAGAAGAGAGGAGGAGTTAAGCAGTTCTTTGTTGAAGAGCTAAATTTTGTCTTTTATTTTTGCAAGAGAAATTTTAACTTTTTGTCTGCAAGCCCCTCATCTCCAAAACAAAACTTTTCAATTCAGTTTTATAGCAAGATGTTTATAACTGAACCATAAATTGAAGGTATATTAACCCTTGATTGAGGTAGCTGTTTCTATGAAAAGGCTGTCTAGAATGTGAGATCAAAACTGGTGCATTATAATACTTCTAGTCTGTGCTGTAATTGAATGTGTTAAAAGAGTCATAAAACACTTAAATTCCTCTTTTAATGGGAACATACTGGAAGTATTGTTATTGGTGATGGCTTAAAAGTCACTGTTAAATGTGCCTCCATAGCAAAGACGACAATTGCATCTTGGCAGCCTTGACATATTATATAAAATAATTCTAATAGCTTTTTCAGAAAACCATTTACAGAAGCTCACTGCCCTTTCCAAGTGAAATTTCAGATGGCTCCTCTACACAAACGGTTCATTTCCTTGACATTTCAGCTACGTTTGACATTGTCTTTAGCTTTTCATCTGGGCCCATGACAGTGAGCAGCTCAGCTTGCTTTCTGCTTCACAAGAGATTACATGTTGGATAAACCTGTTACTTTAGGTAGACCAGACTTTTGAAATATTAATAAGAATTAAAGACTTACCTGATTAGTAAAAAGTGCCTTGAAGCCAAGTTGGATCCAAGTCCCATGTGTGTAGAATGATGTGTATATAAGGAATTTCATTCAGAGTTGGGCTTTGAATGAGATTTTCAAAAGATCCAAACTGATTTAAGAGCACTAATGTTTTTGAGACTTTTGTTTTTAACTCTTACTGATGCTTTCAAAATCCTTCTGTCATTTTGTTCTAGGCCATATAAAATACTTGTATTTGAATCCAAATGTGATGAAAATTCAACTTTTCAGCATAGATGCACTTTCTAAGCTCCTGTGTCTCGTAGCCACAGGCAGCAATATCAACACGTGTGGAGGAAGGACAATGCTCCTATAAATCTCCTCATTAGGGAAATATTCTTTTGGTGGTGGGGTGAACCAGTACAGAAATATGATTATAGTTTACAGATGTGCTTTACAGGAGGAGACTAAGCAAAAACATGGGAGGCAATATGAGGCTGATTGGATTTCTGTGTCTCTTCACAGCACCACTTACCTTTGGTGAGGGATCTTTATTCCAAGTACATACTGGTGTCTTAAAGTCTACCTAAAATAGTGTGTGCAACTCCAGACTGAACTTGGAAAGAGGGGAAGAAAGAGGGAGGAGAGGGAAGAGGAAAGGGGTGGGGAAGGGGAGGGAGGAGATTTCATATAAACAGGCTAGCCTAGGGAATAGAATTCCCCCCAAAATATACTGGCAGTCTGCACATGGAAGTGAAACAAGAAAATAGCAGCTAAACCAAAGAAAAAAGCCATAAACAGGCAGAGAGGAAAGGGACAAGTTTAATGATAGAAGAAAAGTACAGATATTGACAGTGGAAAACAGGTAGAAGGGAGATCTCCAAAGGACTAAAATATTGCTACTTTCTATTTCCAGGTAAATGCAGTATAAATATTTCTTGAGTTTTCCAGATTTTTTTCTCTTTGATTTTCCTATACTTTTTCTGAATTTGAAGGGAGAGATGGACCCCTTGGTCATTTTCTTCTAATGCAGTCATTATCTCAATCTAAAATTTAAAGGGGAGAGTAGAATTTTGGGGGTCCAAAATTCATAGGAGTGTTTTTTATTGGTTGGATTAGAGTTTGAATTCAGCCTGCTTTCTGCATGTGCAACCAAATGCATTCTTTTCATCTTTGATTGCAGTTGGAGTTACCATCATGAGACCAAACTACAGAGATTTTGTTTATACTTAGGAATGTTTTCTTCATCGAGATAGATAGTTCTACAAACCCTGCTATGATACACAAGGTCCACAATCTGGTCTGTAACTAGCTGAATGATAGTTTAAACAAATATGCCAACAGATTCTGTCATCTTTATTCACAGATTTATGCTTTAATCTTAAGCTTCACACCTGGGATGGATTTTGATTCCCTTAGTTGTGAGAAACAGCACCTTGTTTGAACCCTAGCACCACTGGTGCTGATGAAAGCCATGCTAAACTACTCAAATATTTGCTCTATATTCACTGCAGGATCATACAGTACATTTCAAGACCACAGGCTCTTAAAAGTTTTCCCCAGTAGCAGTATTTCAATCCTTAGTCCCCAATATGACAAGTAAAAGATAAAAGACCGGAGTAAAAAGATTTCAAGTGGGAAGAAGCACTGTAGAGGCCCAAAAGAAAATAATGAAATGTGTACAAGAGGCCAGTAGGAAGACATGGTCACAGTCATGATTTACTGGCAATATCTGTGGCACAAACTGCTCTGGGAGCAAGAATCAGCACTCTACACTATAGGTAGCCCTCCAGTTCTCAGTCACTGTACTTTCACAAGAAACTGGTGCATTACACTGCAGCTGCAAAACCCAGCTCACCTGACTGCTCAATAATTTTGATTTACAGGCTTCTCTCATGCTTGCTGGGTTCAAGGCAAACTGGCTAAAAATATGCCTGCATGTGGGATGTGAAATTTCCCCAAAATGGGAAATTTTAAACAATTTGTCCTGCTGTCTTTCCACCTCTTTTTAGTCTTCATAACACTCCAGCATCTCGTATAGCACGTTCTCTGTGAAATCACAGAGGCAATTCATGATTTTGGATCACAGCTGATCCACATAGCTTACAAGCTAAGCCCCTGGCTGATCAATCAGATTCCTGTGGAGGGACCTTCGAGCCAGGACAGATTCTGAGTGAATTTCGTGAGGCTCTGTGCAGGCCAAAGATCTATCCACTCATGTTCTGCTAGTGATCAGAGTCTAACACTGTATCTATTTTATGCTGTGTTAATAATACGTATTACTATTAGTTAATAAGGCACTTCTTTTTAAAAAAAAAACAACCACCAAAGTCCTCAAATCCCTAGGTAATTAGAACACAGCTGGGGAGAGGGAGAGGAAGAAAGCTGTTCTCTGTTAATTTGACATAGCAGGAACTTTGCTCACTGTTTCTATTTTTGTAGTCCTAAAGCAAAAGCCTAGTGTCCTGCTCACTTCACACAATGGTACCTCTCCATTTCTGGATGTCATGTCTATAAAGCACCTGCTAAAATGCATGAATGTGCTAACATTTTTGATCTATTTTGATTCCTTCAAAAAGTTCAAACATTTTGGACCCAGATTTGAGGTGATACATCTGACATTCTTAAGTAAGCTAAGGAATACTACTGGCACGGTCTGTGTGCCAGGTGACCACTGCAAACCAGTGACTGCAAGCAAAATGGACACTAAGTTTCTGCTACCAGGTTTACTCTTGAATAACCGATGGCTTCCACACCTGTGCAGTGACGCCAGCTTTCTTGGCTGAAAATTTTGGCCTCGGAGCAGTAAACAAAGAGGATGTGGTGGTTTGTGGCTTAGAAAACGCAGAGTAGCCTGTGGGTGAAGAGGATTCATTTCCTGGGAGAGAGGTGTTTGACGGGAAGGAAGGTTGGGAACCGTAGGCTGGCACGGAGTACACTGAAGAAGGCCGGGCCCTCGTAGGAGAGCCAGCACCAGGTGGAAGGTAGGCAGGTAA
This sequence comes from Nicator chloris, assembly GCA_013400495.1. Taxonomy (NCBI): domain Eukaryota; kingdom Metazoa; phylum Chordata; class Aves; order Passeriformes; family Pycnonotidae; genus Nicator; species Nicator chloris. The sequence goes on from WAAE01007854.1 coordinate 105,374, forward strand.
AGGCAGCGTTTGCTTTGAAGTGGACAGCTTCAATGTCTGCTTCATGGCAAGGCTTTCCTTAGGAGGCTGGAAGGTAAATAAAGACGGATCGAGTTGATAAGGTTGATGTTTCATAATATCCAAAGCATTGAGACCTTTCTTAGGTTTTCTTTTTGTGTTTTTGGTAGCAGCAGTGGCCTTAGAGGAAGGCTTGGTAGCAGCAGGAGGGTAAGACGGGCAGTGGATGGGATTATAAGCAACGGGTGGAGGTGCTCGGACATTAGATGAGTATTTCCAAGAAGCTGGTAAAGATGGAGTTGGAGATGAGGCTCGTGCCATGTTTGCCTGCACAGTCTCTGAATCCACCACATACTTCTCCATTCGGGAATGCCTCCTGGCAAACAGCTGTGCTCCTTTCCCGCTCATAGCTGGTGGCATCTCGAAGGGAGGCTTTGTTTCTCCAGCACTTGGGGTGACTGGTGTTGCCTTGGGGGCAAGGTTTGGACTCGCCAGGCTGGCCTGAGGCCCTTTGAAAGGACCAGCAAGGTCGAGGGTGCTTGGGGGACGGATGGGAGAATGAGGATACTGTGGAGATTTGGGTGGTGCAGGGTATGCTGCCTGAGGTGAGACTGGTGCTGGGAAAGAAGGAGGCTTGTTGGAAGCCACAGCTGAAGGTGACCAAACTGGTGAAACTGGAGTACCAGCAGAAGGAGACACCTTGAGTGAAGGCTTTGGAGCAACAGGAGGAGGGGCCTTTTGTTTAGATGCTTGAGTCTGCATGAAATTGCAAGCTTCTGCTCCCAAACTGAGGTAGTCTTCTTCAGGTCCTGACTCAAAACCAGCTCCAGTCCCTTTTTTGCCCTCTGCATTGTGTACAAGGGACAACAGGGCAGGATTAGGACTTACTTTGGGTGCGTCTTTGAAATTGAACATAGGTTTGGAAGTGCTTCTTCTCTTTGCCTCCTGCAGTATCCCGGTTCTTTTGGCTGGCACGGCAATCCTTTCATCCCTGGACGCGATGTGTTCCACGGTCTCCACGGCTGCCCACGCTGGCGGGGCAGCCTTGCTGGCCACAGGAGCTGAGACAGGTCTGTAGAAAGCCTCAGCTGGTGGGCTGACAGAGCAGTAAGGAGGTGGTGCTGCTGCATCTGAAAGGGGACTGGTGACATTTCTTACGGGCGAAAATGGTGCAGCTGCTCGGTTTAGAACTCCAGAAGGGAAGGGTTTTGCTGTTTTATTCAAAGATGCTGGCTTTTGAGTTCCAGAGGGCTGAAATGAGAGGTTTGTTCCAGGTGCTAAGCCAAAGCCATTTTGTTGTACCACTTTGCTGTGATTCTGGCTCACGTCTGTGTAGCTTTTGCTCACACAGGTCTGCTGTCTTGACATTTCCTCCTCTTTTGATTGATAGACGGAAGCGCTTACTTTCTGGAAGTTCTCTGTCACTGTGGTTTCCCTGTGCTCCTCTGTCTGCACTCTGCTTGCCTTCATCTCCTCTTGCTCCGCTGTAATCTGATCCATCCTCTGCCGCCTCTTGGCAAACATGAGGGCCCCTTTCCCTGTGCTGTCTGCAAGCGTCTGCATCTCCTCTCCACTTTTTGTCTTCTTTTCCACCTCGAGCAGACCACTGTCCCAGTCAAACGTCACAATCTTACCGTCCTTGTCAATGTCAGAGAAAAAATCTTCATCTATTTCTGACTCACTCGTTGCAAGCAAACTCACCTCAAAAGTGTTTTCCTTGTCTCCCTCTTCACCTTCACCCTCTTCCCCCTCGTCCTCGTCACGTTCTAACTCCCCAGTCCCGTAGCTGACTAAAGTGTATTTCCTCGCCCTTTGGCGGCGCTTCTTGAACATCAACACCCCCTTGGAATTGGGGTTGGGAGCTGCTGTCAGCAGCAGTGCAATACTTTTACATTTAGATTTGGCTTCTTTGACCTGCTTCTCTGACAGGCTCTCGCTTCGTCGGAGCCCTGTGGAAAGAATCAAAGTGCACGTTAAATTTATGTGGCCCGCGAAATTACAAGGAGACTAACAAGTGCATTTTTCCGTACTGAAGTTTATTAAATATTAAAACATTTCCTTTGTATGGAAAGTTCATTATACTTGAGTTTTTCTCACAGTATCAGCTGTGTTATAAATTCCATACCCAGCATTCCTTGGAGACACACCCGTGCAAGTTCAAAGGCTACACCACTTTCTCTAGGACTCTCTTAGCTCAACAGGAACATTACATGTGTCTTTATTTCTAGCATTCTTCATTTTTATTCCCAGCACCTACAGGCAGGTGATATTTTCTCATTTATCCAGTTTCTGGTCTGGTATTTCCCAAGTATTTGACTACAAGTTCCTAGGCTTACAGCAGCCATTCCCAGCCAGGCAGGCCCATGACTGCTTAATATCTGAGACCAAATGAAACTGAGCAGATTCTGTCTGACGGTGGCAGCAGCTTCTGCCATTTAGGTGCTTATTTTACTTCTATAAATCGCAAACTTGCTAAAAGTCAGTATGCTACTCTGTGTTAGCTGTTTATAAGCAAGTGTACATCCAGAAGGGCATACACAGAAAATATCAGCATTAAACTTCAGCCCCTTGGTAGATGTTGGAGTTTTTTCCATGGTACTCAATCAAAGCAGGATTCAGTCTTTTAACAAGCCTTATTAGCCTGAAATATAAGTTCGGTAAGATATAACATATACAGGATATTTATTTTGGAAATGTGCCAAGAGTGAATACACATTTAAGAACAGAATCAAGGAGACTCAGCTAACTTCTCAAGGGTATTCACTGGAGTATCAATGCCAATATTTCTGAAAGCATAAACCACTGGTTTTCATCAGGTCATGTGACAGAGGAACAGATACAGCTGCAAAGCTGATGGATGCACTGGGCATCAGTGTGACTGCTTCTTTGTAATGGGACATGGAGTGTGTGCCTCATGGAGCAATGCTCGTCAGGTGGTGTCCCTGCTCCTTTCCCTTCCTCCTACTCTACCACTGAATCTCATCCGAGACAGCCTCAATAGCTCCTCCCTTCAAAAAACCTGGAATTTAAAGCTATTCCTGACTAAATCAATAGTCACAGGGAAAAAAACATGCCTCTGGTAAAAGGAAATAGAACAGTAAATTATTTACTATCTTTTGCTGGCATAAATAAAACAAACTTATTAAAGAAAGCCATGCCGTATGTTTTCTAGTCATGATCCTTTTAGCCATGTCAGTAGATGGAGTCTGATACTTCTCCTATTAAAGACAATTGGAGTTTTGCCATTATGCCAGATGGCTGAACAACTGGACCAATGGTCCTCACAAGAATCTATAAAAGAGAAAAGAACATGGCACCCAAACCAGCATATATTTTGTAATATTGTTGGAGGGCCAAATCACAAAATCCTTGGCTCAGTCCTGTGACAATCCAATTGCTTACAATAGTCACTGAAGGTATTTTTCAAAACTATGGGTTTTAGTGTTAGAGTGCTACCTATTCAGGTAAACATTATCTGAATAATATTTACAGAGAAAATTTCTGCTAAAGAGATCAAACACCCATAATAACAGTTCTTTTCTAGTTCAGAATTAAATGCTGCATTATAACTTCTATTTTTGCAGAAAACATGCAGGGTATTTGTTGCACACAGAGCGTTCACTATGCTTGGCAATTTGCGTTTTCTAAAGTGTAGATAGGTTAATAATAATAATAATAATAATAAAAATGCAAAAAAATTTTGCATTAAATCAGTGGTTCCTAAGGGTAATGACCTACCACTAGTTTAGAAGAGACTGAGATTGTCATAGTTGACGTGGGAAAAGGACAGAACTTCTGTTCTTCTTGAAAGAAGAGTTTATCATGTAAAAAGTAGTTCATTCTTTGTCCTTTTGCCTTTCAAGACAGGCACTGCAAGTAATTCCCTAAGAAATGCAGGCACAGTCCCACAGCTGGTTCTGACTTTGCAACCAAAATGTGAAGCATGTGCTCTTTTCTTTCATACTTCATTTAATATGGCCAAAATATGTGGGTTGCATACAGACACTTAGGCATAAGTAACTGCCTAATCCACGTGCCAACGAGACACAAATGGTTACCAAGCTAAAAATACGCTTCCAGAGGAATTAGCAGTGGGTTAGCAGAGGAGTTCCAACGCTGCATACGAAATAGTTTGTTGCTACAGTATCTCACTGCACACATTCAAGCACCTTTGACATACTGCTACTAAATCCCCAGACAGGATTCTTCACATTGTTGGGAAGGAGCAAGCAACCAACAGAAAGGTCCCAGATGAATAAAATAACAAAGAAATAGATAGATTAATTAATAAATAATACATGTCTACACCCAGTTAATCAATATTGGTTCCAGTGGCAAGTTTGCTTCCATGTAAACTTCTTGGACACATTTTGACGCTGACCTCTGATTCTGGGAGTCAGGAGAAATAACATGTTCACTTTACAGTCTAGAGAAGGCTGACAAAACCAAAAGGATCATGTAACAGTTATACACATGCTGGTGTCTGTCAAAATCTCTTCTGCAGACAACATCAAGCTTTGCTGCTAGAGTTTTTCATTAACTTTTCAAAGGAGTGACATGGCTTTGGTTTTAGATGATGCAAATGACAACGCAAAGCTTTTGCTATAAAAGGAGAAACCCACAGGATTCACTTAGACATGTGCAAGCAACTTGCTCTTTTTGTTAATATTTTACAGAGTGCCACTGAATATGAGTTAGAAAACCAGCAGAGTTCAGCCCTTTCTGGAGGTGTAAGTATTTTTAGTTGGACAAAGTCATGAGTTAATTTCAAAGTGGAAGTCTACTAAGCAAAATTATTCAGCGCAGTTAAGGCACGGGTACACTCTTGGCTCATCACCAGGAGCATTGTATCACCCTGGAAAAATATATAAAGCAAGAACAGAAACATCATTTACAAGAAACAGAGAGAGGGAAAGTCAGGAAACTGCAGGAGAAAAACCCTAAACATTTTTTTCCTAATGCATTCTAAATCCTGAAGTTGTATCCAAAGCTACCAAAGATGCCCCCAGGCAGTGCAAACGATTAGATGGGACATACTCACTTGCGTGCCTTGCCCTGTGCTTGAGAGGTCTGTGTTCCTTTTCCGAGTGCTTGCTGTCTTCTCCCTGCACTGTGGCTTCTGGTGAGATTGCAAAGGAGAGGAGGGAAGGAGGTGCTTCTGACTGCCCTCCTTCTACTTGAGAATCAACACACCCCCTTTCAGACGGAGACCTGGGTGCTTCCTTCTCCCTGTCTGAGCAGTCTAGGATCACCTCCACCCTGGGGATAGATGGAGCTGCACCTTGGATCCTCTTGACCTCCTTGTTGCTAGAAAAGTGGACTACTTTGTTTGACCACTGGATGTTGCCCTCCTTCACAGCCAGGGGAACTGCGATGAGCGGGCTGCTCCCGTCCTCTTGGGCACTGGGTCCTCTGCCTGAAGGGGGGCACTTTTCTGCCCCCAAGAGAGTCACAGCAGGAGCATTGGTGGCCTTGTGCGTGTCCTTTGAGAGAGACAACTTCAGCTCTACCATAGCCCCTGGCCTTTCTTCTGTCGTCCCTCTGACAGCAGCCTCGTCTGTCACGATCACTTTCGGGGTGCCTATCACTTTAGGAGGAAATCTGTGGCTTTGTGTGATCTCTTGTTTTGTTTCAGAAAAGTGTGTGTTGCTTTCTGCTGCCCCGTGGTGAGTCCCACTGTAAATTTCTGTGATGCATAAATCTCCGTGGGGTATCTCGTGCACTGCGTTCATTTGCAGTGTGGTGTGCTCCCTATAGTCCTTCATTTTGATGTTCTCATTCTTCCCATTTTCTCTTTCAGCACTCAAGCTTCCATTTATTCCACTAGAGGATCTGCACATACATAAACAATTCAAGAAATTAGGGTGCTGTGAGCACAGCCATTGTAAATAGAGTTACAAAAGCAATTTCTGCATAGTATTTCCCCACCCTAGATAGAAGAATTTTGCCAGAATGTAGAGGTCTTAAACAGAAGCGTCTTTGTATCTTTCAAAATTCTTCAACTTAGCAGTCCAGTAAGAGGGAAATTACATGATACTGGTAGAACTATGACCCCATTACTAGCCTGAAATGTGGAATTGTATCATTAACATCAGTGTGCTTTCACAGACACATTTCTGTTGTAGACTTTCCAGAGAAATGCTGCTGAGACTTTGGAGACAATACTTCTTCATATTTCACAGGTCCGAGAGAAAATTAACTTTGCGTGACACCAGAGGAGTGGTTAATTTTTGGCTCTGTAGCCACTACTGCAACTGTTTTAGGCACCATCCTTACATATGGTTCCTGTCCCAAATTATTCACTCTCTAAGGAACAGAGAAGTACTGGATAAGGATCAGAGGGAGGGAAATGAATATTTGAAATACACATTCAAAGGATTCCTGTGAGGATCATCATCCTTATATATCACGGATTAATTGAAATATTCTGGGCCTCTTCCAGTGATCCAGCATAAAAGGGTAGTGAACCTGTACAATATTTCCTACTTATTTAAAAAGATAGATATTATTTCTAACTGGAAAGTGTTATTTCCACTCATAAAACCTACAATATATGTCAGTGTAGCTCCTTTATCTAAATTATTAATTCCTCTGGCACAGCTAGGCTGATTTACTGGCGTCCTGTTTAGCTCCTTCTTTCAGTGTTCTGGACCATACTGACTACTATTAATTTGAGGAGAAACCTTCTCTGATCAGCAAGGCTGCAGCATGTTATGAAGAGTTTCTACCTGCTAGAAGGTAGCAAAGCACTTTTGCAAATGAGGGAAGTGGTAGGTGTCCACAGTAAGGTATTAGTATCAAGTACTATGGAGCTTTTTGAAATCAAAAACTTTGATTTTTGGAAACTTTGGAATCCCCTAGAAATAAAGGTTGGAAGAAGCAGCAGAAGGAAGAGGTCTGTCAGTGTGCTGAAGAAACTTCAACATAACTTGATTTTTAGGCATGCAGCTTGCTGCTTGTGGCAGTCTGGGTCTGCCTCAAACAGCACAAAACGTGTAACATCCATTTCACCACATGTGGGACTTGGTAAAGGTCAGACAGATTTTAATTTAGGGAGCTCCTTGTGAGTGCTCCTGGATCCCATCGGATGATGCTGTTTTGATGATCAATTGTACTGCTCTTGAGCACAGATAAATTACAGAAATCTGTAAACATTTCCTTGTAAGATATGGACTGGTGGCTGGGCCAGCTAAATGTTAGCCTTTATTGGTAGTTGAATGATTGGGTGTATGTGTGGGAGAGAAAGATTTCCACCTTAAAAGGCCCTTGCTACGTATGGATATACTTCTACTCTATATAGACATAATTGTGTATCGTCTGTCAAAAGGCAGAATACCGGGCGTGATTTATTTTTGTCATTTCACATTCTGTTTTGTCAAATTATTGTTTCTGCTTCAGGCCTTTCCAGCTCACTGCAGGAACAACAGCCCTGGTGTACTTCCAGGAAGGAAGCAGAACTCCTGGAGTCAGCGCGGCAGGGTTTTGTCACTGGCTCACGTTTTACTCCCTACATGGTGTATTTCATGTCGGCATGCACTGAGCACTCCCTTCTTCCCCCTAGAAATGTTCTCTCCAGACTCAGCAGTAGCCCAGGAGCTGCTAACGCTGATGTGAGACGGGCAGGCTGGCGTTTCGGTGTCTGTCCCCTCTCTCCGTGTTTCCCGCATCCATGTGCTCCGCATTTGCCGGGAAGGGCAGTGAGATGCTCCCCCACACGGCATCTGGGAGTGCCCGCCCTGCAGGCTGTCGCTTTCCTCTCATCCTGTAAACCCCGCATTTTCTGGGCACTGCTGCTGGTCAGTAACTCACTGTGGCTTACACGGCGTTGGGAAAACTTTTGGTTGACATCAAAGGCCAAGTGTCATTTTAAAAACTACTTTAAAAGCCCAATTTTCCTCACAGTAAGATTTGTAAGAGCAGAATTAGGTCAAAAATTAATGCCCGCGAAAATTGCATCCTTCACGCAAAAAGTTCAGGGACAGCCAGGAGCTTTCCCATGGAAAATATTCTTCCCTGCTAACAAAAGATACTTAGATGTAAAGATCACATCTTACATCTTTACATACATTTAAGTGGAATACCACTTAAATTATTTTTCCTCATGCTTTCCAGCATTTTCTTGAGGTGGCTGCTAACAAGTGGCTACTCAGGGAAGGAAGGATTTGCTACTCATTGCTCTCGAAGGATGGTAAGACACTTCCTGAAAAATCCTTCTGGGCCTAGTGCTGAGAGGAGTAGTACCCACAAACGACGTGGGAGAGGGAGAGAAGTGTTTCAGTCCTTTCTCCCATACCTGGGAAAACACAGACAGCAGGGGCTGCGATTTGAAAGAGCTGAGCTGATAAGAAATTTAAAGATTCTCACAGAGAATTTCTTTAGAAAATTGTAGTCACTTTCAGAGTGCTGAGCAACTGCAATTTTCCTAAAGTTTCTGACATGGTTTCATTCCATGAAGCACTGAATTCTGTGGTATAAACACTCTGATTTTCAGGACATGCCTTGCTGTTCACCATGCATTCAAGCAGGGGCAATGGAGAGTCCCTTTCAGCTGCAGCATCCTGTGGCCTTCAGACAACTGAAATATCAGTCATGGAACAGCAACAGGCAGGAGTCAAAGTATGTGGAGCTATTTCTATGGCTGAATAGAAGACAGCTGGTCAGCCACAAATATCATTCTTACAAGTGCAGTTCCAACGGCCACATTATGAATTAAAAACAGAAGAATGCAGCTATCACAGGGGTGATACACTCAGCTGGTCCCCTGCTGAACCAGGAGCAGGAGCTGTGCACTCTGGGGAAGGTAAGCTCTAATCCTCAGCTACCGCTGTCCCCCTGATCCTGTCACACTGATCCATTGCTCAGCCCCATACAACACGTACAGACAGGCCATGCAAAATGTCTGTTACAAATAAAATGGGCACTCCTTGAGAGCATCTCGTTTTGAAGGCAGACTGACACTTTGAACTGCTAGGCACTTGAGGAAAGCTCCTTTGTGCACGTTGCAGGAACCATGAGGACTTTCCCATGCTGTGTAGACATCCCTGGTAGCCAGAGACGAGTGCCTGTTTTCAGCCTTTCTAGGGACACTGCTCTGGTAGCTGTCATGATGAATCCTGATCCTTTCCTGGTCCTGCCTGTGAGAGGGAGCTGCCGTAGCTCTGGGGGCAGCCTTAAGTCCTTACAAGGAGTGTGGGAGTTTCAAGACTTTTCTTCCTCTTCTTACTCCCACTGAAGGAAATTCAGAGTTCATCCCGCCTGAATTCACAGTCTGGGGAGAATGTGCTTTACTCTAGGTGGCTCTGAACTCAGGCTGCACTTATTACACTGATGCCAATTACGGAGCAGACATTGGAATAGACTGACGTTCAGTGAGCAGTAATGCTGGCCTGCTTCCAAGATTGCATGAAGCTTCTCTGCTCTAAGAAACTCGAAGCCTTTTCAAAGAAAACTGAAATTTCCTCTCACTGTTTTACAAAGGCAGAAACTGAGACCCAGAGAGCTGTGACTTCCCCCACCTCATCTAGTGAGGTGATAACAGCTACAGAAATAGAATTCATGACTTCCAGACCCTCTCCTCCTCCTGACCACTAACACGTTTTGCCACCCAAGAAGACCATTTGCCGTGTCATCATCAAGGCATATCTGGGTAACACAGTTTCTCCATCTGTACAGCCTTTGTTTTTTGTAAGCCTCACTTCCCTATCTGTGGGGAATAACAGCACTTCACTGCTTCAAAGGAGTGCAGAGAATAACTGAGCTCAAGGCTCTGCACTATGTGTATATGGTAGTGGACCCCTTGCAAGTATTAATACTTACATTTGCAGACTGTACCATTAACTCTGTGCCTGACTACTGCTCTTCAAATTGTATGCATTGATTCCTTCAGCTCAAATTCTCTGTCTCCCTTTTCCATCCAAGCAGAGTTACAGACATTAACAACAGGACTATCAGAACCTCTCAGTATAAGTCTGCAAACCAAGTGTGTTCAAAGCCAGCATTTTCCAGGTGATTCACTAAATGGCACCAAAGCATCCTGAGCATTCTTGTACCTCTTGATAAGCATCTGCAGGACGTCAGTCAGGCTTTCCATGAGAACAATGACTTCAGCATAGGTTAGGTCTCCACAAGGCTTGCCATTTATAGACACCACCTCATCCCCCTCACACAGTCCAGCCTTGGCTGCTTTGCTTTTGCTGCGAACCTGCAACGAGTCAAAAACAAATTCCAAATTGCACAATTAGTGTTCATTTGAAAACAGCAGCAACCACGTCCTCAGCATACTTTTTGTCCGTGCAAAAGGATCAATAATATGGATCATAAATAAATTTACAGTAACACAAATTAATAACTTGTGTCAGTTGAGGTTAATGCTATTCTGGCCAGTAATAATACAAAACCTTCTGATTTACTGAACTTGTGAGCTAGGTGTCAAACTGGCTGCATTAGTTCTTTTAAAACTGGGAGGCATGGAAGTTTGGGACAGACAACAATCAATTGATCACAGTTTAGCAGAACTGCAAAACCCCCTGATTAGTTTCTCTGAAAATGAAGACTACTAAGAACTGAAATCTACAATGAGCTTGTAAAAGAAGAGTGTGTAAATTCAGGCCTCTCTGGGTGGAGTATCAATATCTAAGTGCTGGTCACTTTTTCCTTAGATGCCCAACTGTATTTTAGTCTCCAAACTATAGACGTCTGTGTCCCTGGAGATCCAAAATCTGTGTTTAGCCATGTGAGTAAGTGCCCACATTTATTAAAGCACACCTGTTATGTTCTAAACTTCCCTGTTAAGTTCTCATTCAAGAATCCTGTCCAGCTCAGTTTTTGCGGTTTCACTCCTTTTTCCACTGGCAGTATGTTATAAACTTATCACAGTCTTTGCATAACAAAACCCAGACAGCTCTAACACCACTCAAGGTATGCCTGCAGTTGAAGGCTATTTTTGAAGTACATATTTGGCAAAGAGTGTGTTATATTAACCAGGATTCTTGCACGAGGCTATTTTAGAATGACATATACTCATAAAAGGGCTGGCCTTGAGTTTTTGGACCTCAATCTTCTACTTGTTGGTGTGGGTACTTTGGCCTTATACCATATCCAGTTGTTGATTCAGTGTGTTACCCTAGTTAATTCTCACAGTGTTTTCTTAAAAATTTTTAGAGAAGTAGCATTTCTACCACACTGACAGTAGCAGAGTCAGTCCCTACTGACACTAGGGAAGCTACTTCTGATACACTTCAGATCTGATGGTGGAACTGCCCTGCAAACTCATGGAATTGTCCCAGATTTCCTATTAAGTCACTGGGCTGGTACCTAAGGTGCATTTCAGAAGGGAAGTTCCTTAGAGTCAGGATGATGTGGGGCACAACAGTAAGACTGCACATTTTTCTGTGGCAGGGCCACCATATAGGTCTCTACTGTTTCAATTTACACATTCCCATATGTCACATTATGGCTTGTGGGATAGTGAAGGAACAGAAGCCTGGTGCATACAAAAGCCAGTTTCTACCTTGCAGAGTTAACATTTACAAATATGGAGTGGTATGCTGCTCTGTTTATCTCCCCTTGGACAAGAGCATAAACCTCCTTGTGCCTTGGGAAGAAATGTCTCTTTAGACAGTGTTTAGGTTTTGCTTCATATAAGAGCTAGCATTTGGGCTAAGGTTTAATTACTGTCTTTTTTTAAATAGGAGGGTATGCTGTTAAAATTTTACAAGACATCCTTGGCCTGAATGTAAATATTTAATGTAGATGCCATGAAGAATTTCGAGTGACCCTTTTTCAGAAAATCTATAAACATCCATTATAGAAACCTGTGAACTCTGAAATGCCATAATGTGATACTCAGATTATAAGAAGCAAACTTGTTTCTCTTTCTTTATTTAGTATTTGAGGGACTCCTTGGTAACACTAACATGAAAAGAACAAAACAGAAAAGGGGATTGATTTTCCTTTCAATGTTCTTTAAAGGTCCTCTCAGTCCATTTTTCTGCGTTGTGAATTGTTTAGAGATCACAATTCTGAGATATTTGAAAATTCATGCAAAAACACCCTCCCAAATTTTAACAATGTCTATATAAAATCCCCTCAGTATTAACCTTTTTTTTTTCCCTTTTCTTTCTTCTTTTGGTGTTTCTGTTGGGGTAATAAAAGGGAAGAGAGGGCACTCGGAAGAAAACGGGCAAGGACAGATTGTGTAGTAAATTATAGCAGGTTGCTTCTAGAATAGAATACCCCATCATCATTTCTGTTATTTCAACCTCAGCATAACACCCACTTACTCTTTTGCCAGGCAAGCTGTAATTGGTTTTGGCTTTGTTTATTTGTTTTCACTAGAAACCCACAAAAATGAATAAATAATTTACTCATGTAAACCCAAACTTTGCAGATTTCTGGGAAAAATAATATAAATAAATAAAGAAAGGAAAAAGAAAAAACAAAAAGACTCACCCAGAAAAACAACAACAACAAAATTCCAAGAAATTAGTGGAAAGAAGGATCTCCCTGGTAAAATATGTGCTTGGTGGACAGTTTTCTCTCAAAGTTTTGGCAGAAAGCCTTTGAGGAGCCCACTGGGAAACAAAAGCTGCTTTTGTTAGCAGAAATGCAACTTGGTCACACAGGGAAGAGTGAGAAACCTTTATCCAGTCCTTGGGAATTTAAAGCAAGGCACATTTGGTTGTAAAGCAGGAGAGATTCTTACAAAACCAGCGTTTGCTCTTGCCTCTTAGTGCAGCCTTGGCTTTCTCGGGTACTTGTTTCTCCTATGCAGTTGAAGTTTTCCCTAGGGAGAAAAAGTGAGGTTTTCCCATATTTTTTTTTTTAATGGGATCTCACCATAAGAAAAAGAAGTTTGGAAATATTTTCTTTGTTTTCCAATGCCTGCAATACCAGTATAACACAGCAAAATTGGGCTGATGCTGTTAGTGGTGAACCTGTCAAGATACCAGCTGCTGCTGGGCACCTTGAAGAGCTCCACCCCATGTTCAGCTGGTGGTGCCTCTATTGCTTTCCTACTCCCCCTCAGTCAGGACTCTTTTTTGTTCTGTGTACCTGAAGTGTGTAATTTCTTTTTATTCCCAGATTTCTCCTGTATCCAGGATTTCCTGCTGTCAGGAGTGCCCTTTGCTGATTAAAATGTCAAGTGCTGAGCAATTCCTCATATCCACAGAAATATTAACTTAGGAGAAAACTGTTCCATGCTGTGTGAAGAACTTAGCCTGGGTGTTCCCTGTTATCTGAGCACCCCAGGTGATCCAGGACCCCCTGGCACCAGTTCAGAGGCAGCAGGGAGAGGGGGCTGTCTAGAGGCTGCTCAGGAGGGTCTGTGAAGGTTTCAGGTGGAAACTGTGGGTGAGCAAGGTCTGGGTGCTATGCTGGCCTGGTGAGAGATCACCTCCCAAATACACAGGTACGTGGGGAAAGTACAGGACAGGAACTTTGGTGGTGGTGTGGGATGGTGCTGGGGCTGGAGTAGCCATGGATGCCCACAGCACATGGCAGTTCCAGTCAGTTTCTTAACCAGTGAAAAAGAATAAATGGATGGATACACAGTGGCTGTGCTCATGTGAGTGTGGGGAAAAGGGGTATTTTTAGAGAAAACAAATGGGAGAGCCCAGCCCTCATCCTGTGTACGCTGTAGTGCTTCTAATTTAAATTCGATCAAGTCTCCTTGTGCCAGCTGGAGACTCCTTCCCATGTAACTAGATCTGCTTTGATTTAATCTGAAAGCACTCCAGTTACAACCCAGAACTGTTCCATGCTATGAAACAAGGTATGGTAAATCAGGAATAACAGGGAAATTTGCTTCAAAAATGTTATCCCAATGAAGCCAAAAAGCTGCAATAGGTGCACCTGTTACTTGTTGTGGCTGCAAGTGGATGCACAGACAACAACTGGGGCTCAGCTGAGCAGCTGATGATTTTGGGTGCATGTCTGAGCCCTATAATAAGCAGATCGGAGTTGAGGGATATTGAACCTGGTAACAAGGTCAATGAGCTGTAGTTTAAAGTGAGGCAAATGGACTTGAGGACGCCCTGCAGTCCAGGTTCTCTAATGGTACAACAAAGAATTAGTAGGATGTTTTATCAGCTTGGTTTTACCACTGATTTTTGGTATGGATGATGTGTATCTTAATCTTGTCCTGGAGTTTAGTTCATTCTGGAGCTAGGAGTACAAACTTTTATCTTGGACATGTGTCCAAGTGCTGTGTATCAGGTATAGCCTGACTGGGCAACCAATCTGAGGAAATGAGCAATGTGACCACAAGCCAGTCCATTTAGGCTAAAATTGTATCGAATAAAATAAGACTTAAGTAGCTTTAAAATATACATATGTTTGCACAGCAAAATTCTGAATTTACAGCAAGTTTTCCAAAACTAGGATTTCTTTTCAGAACTATTTGCTCATCCTTTTCCGGTTTGCCAGCACCTTTTAAACAGCAGAACAGGAAATCTTGCCACTGGATGTAGTGGGAATATCCTTCCCTGCGATTTCAGGCCCCTTGCTCATACAGACAGAGTGGTTTCTTTCATGGAGGGGCTGCCTCTGGAAGAGCCTGTTCAGTGGAATATCCTGTCTGATTCCTGAAGCCTCATTTGAGCTGCTGTTACCCCTCAAGGTTTGAAGCTGGTTCCTGTGAACCTTATTTACATGTGTGTCCTCAGTGGTAGGTTTGGGTCTTTGGTGGCTGGCCTTGTGTTCTGCTGGGATGAAATATGTTGCCCAAAATAGTAAGGCTTACCGGGCAAGGGGATTCTGTAGATCAGTTGTCCATCCTCATTATTGTTTACTACCTTAGTTATGTCAACTGCAAACTTTACCAGCAGTGACTTTGTGTTTGCTTTTAAACTGGTGATTAAACATCAGTAACAAGGGACATGATCTTTGGCTACTGTTATGCCCTTACTGAATAATGATTCCCCAGATTAATGTTACCTTCACACACCCAACAACTAGCCAGCTTTTAAAACAGTAATTTTTACTACGGTAGCAAACTGTGCCCTTTGATGTCTTCTTGTTACCATTAATGCAGAAATGTGTTTAAGAAATTTCTATTAAATAGCCTTTTTAAAGTAATCATTAACCTAAATCTTGGGATTAGTACCCTTACTCTGTAGAACTAGCTATTAGCTAATAGAGTGACATTGTTTAAATGTGCCTTGTGTTGAGGTTTTTTTAATTGTTCTGTTTATTGTCAGAGACATGAAATGGTAAAGAAGCAGAGAAAAGAGGTGTCAGTATGCAGGAAAGGGGCTGGAGAGACACTGCTTCTTCTTTTGATGTTCATATTAATATTAAAGCAGTAATTGGTTGATGCACACCTTTCACAAGTAATGTTTTCTCTAAAAGAAACAACTTACACTTTAGCTTTGAAACCCTGAATACAGTTCTGATGCTTCTAAATCTATTTTTTTTTTATATATACAGTCAGATACCTTAACTTTGAGAGAAAGTATAATTAAGAATCCAAGTTAGACGGGGTATGTGTCAGAAATAACACTGAGGTCAACTGACTTGAGTATGGCCTAGTCCTGCCCATAAAGGAGGTGGTGATTCAAAGTGATTGAAAAGACAGGAGAAGTGATGAAGTGATCAAACCTCTAAGTAATGAAAGGAAGTTGTATTCTGCCTGCTGACAAAGTGACAGATAGTACTACATGTGAAAGCACACAAAGTATAGTGGAACTCAGCTTGGGCACTTCACTAAGTACAAATTAGTGTTACAACCATTAAAGGCCTGCCTGTTAATTGCTGCAATAAATTTATCTGGCTAACACGTTTTTCCTAAATACGTTTAAGGCCAGAATAAATAAATTAATGTATTCACTACGTAGTTTAATTTTATCAGACATTAGCTCATACTCCCGGAAGTTATTTTTTTCTCATTAATTGATTAGCTGAGTGTTAGTCATGAAGTTCAGGATAAGGGATCAAAGATCAGTGTTTCCTGTAGGCACTATTTAAAAAAAAAAAATCCCAAAACCCACTAAAAAGGGCTCTTCATCTCTTCTATTATAAACCCTACAGCAAAGGCAGTAGCTGGTGAATGTATTTAAATATATTTTAAAGTTACCTGTCACTCTAATAAAAGGAACAATGTAGAGGGCTTTGCTCTGAGCTGGAAGCAGAAGCACTTGGAGGTACAATTGTTAGTGTATTAGTAGTTTGACTTGTATGAAGTTAGGGAATTAAAAATGAAGTTGCAAATCAAATTAATTCAGCCACAGTTTATAAATAAAGCTCTAGGGCCTTGTTTGGCAATGGTTATACATGCAGGAGTCCTTTAGAGAGAAAAGTAGCCTTCAGTTAGTGAGCTTTTAGGGGGTTAGTTATGAAAGACTGTACTGTAAGTTAAGCCTACCTCCTAATGTGCTTGGGTTTTTTAGGGATCTCTGTAGATCCTTTAAATAGCTCAGAGACTCCAGGCTGGTAAACAGTGCTATTGCTAAATCAGAGGGGGTGATGAAGGGACAAGCTCACCTCCCCTTGTTTTCTCCATGGTTTCGGGGGGTGGGGAGGGGGGTTAAGTCAGGTTTACAATGAGAACATCCAAATGTATTTCCACATTAACACTTTCTTCCCCATCCCCAAGCACTTCCATCACAAGTTATAGTATGGGCTGTATAAATAATAAGTCTCAAAGGAAAAAACTGCCCATACACAAGAAAAGCTTGAAGACCTTTATGTTCCTAATTTTCCCTTTTAATACGTATATAAAGAGAAAGTAGTTGTCAGTAGACAGATAGCAACGAACAGAGAGGAAAGAGTCCTCAGATCTTCAGGAAGGGAATTTGAGCCATTTGGAGATTTAACTGAGTAATGGTAGAAGAGTTGAGGGATTCCTTGAGAGGTTTTAAAAGCCATACAATTAGGAAATATTCTTGCCAAGGACTCATCTGGGCTTCGCATCCACATAAATTCATTGGAAATACCAGGTTCTGGTCTAAACTGAAGGCATTTCTGGCAGGACAGGGCTCAAGCTTATGGATTGCATTTTGAGCAAAATGGATGAAATGCTACTGAGGTAACAGTGTCATTGACTGGAGCTGGAGTGGGATGATTTACCTGGGTGCGTGTATTCTGTGTACAGAAGCCATGACGGCTGCATGCATTTTACTCTTATAAAGGGCCTCCTTAGAGGTGGCATACCAAATTTTAGTCTGCTTTCATTAGCCATGCCTGTACTTGAGCATGAGTCTGCTGCGTGATGTGGCCTGAGCTATTTGCATCCGTGCTGCCTGGAGGTGGCTTTAAGTCAAGCTGATTCCAGTTCTCATCCTCTCTGGACTGAGTTTCTCTACCAGATAAGCTACTTTCTTTCAGATTCAGTCAGGGTAAAAGCCACAATGTAAAAGGCTCAGACAGGTCTAATTCACTGGGATTGTGAGATCCATTCCCGCCCTAGCTCCTCTGAATGCATGGGAATGCAATGAGGGGCCTTGCCCCAGAGCTAAAACTCAAGTGCTCTGACTTTAGCTACCATTAATATAGATAATATGAATAGAGTTAGTATGAGTATAAAATACTTTTCTATATTTTTCCTTGAAGACTGTGTGTCCCCTCCTCTGGGGATTGTATGCAGTAAGAGTAGTGAGACAATGCAAATGCCTGTTAATTAACTGGGTTAAACAAAGATGCTTCTCAGTTATCTCCCAGATGGTTTTCCTGAGAGGAAGCTTTGAATAATGAAGTGTCTTTGGCTTGTATGGTAAGCACAGAATATTTCCTCTCACCAAATTCTTCCCAGTAGCAGGATAATGATGCTGGGAATTGGCCAGTTCAGGCCACCCTTTTCTCCTTCTGGTCTTAAGGGAAACTTCCTAGAGACATCCACTTGCATGTCTGTCTGTAAAGGTAATTATCTTTCTAAATGGGTTATGAGACAAAATAACATTGAAGACATCAAAGGAGAAAATAGTTAATATGCCCAGACATAGTTTTATTACTAAAAGTTCAAAAAGTCTTTCCAGAAGGGGTGGTAGGATATCATTCTTTGAATGCACAGGAGTGCTGCCATTGATTATCACTCAGATCATCACTGGAAATATTGAACACTTCTGAATATTATAGTAGCTTATGGCAAAATAGGAGATATAGGACGCCAAGCCACCAAAAAAAAAAAAAAAAAAAGTAGTTTTTAACTTGAAAATCCACAGATCCCATTGAAAATGTTATGGTTTTACTTAACAACTCGCAGCTAAAGCAGACCTTTAATGATGGTTTGCTCATATAAAAGTTCATGGAACGTTCTTGCAGAGGGGAGATGGTACCAGGTAATTATTGGTTTACTTTTTGATTAACTCTGTCTTCAGTTCTTCTGCTGCACTGTACATGTGAAATCACACTTCTTGGTTCTGGATCAATTCGGTGACTGTTGTCTCCTCCTTCCCACAGTGTCAGAAGTACTCACATAAAGGTTCAAAGATGTCTGTTTGACAAATGCAGTTTGGTAGAACTTCTTGCACATTCTGTCATGGGTGGATTACAGAACCTGTTTGGCCATTTATATATTGACAGAGCACTTGTGCCATTTGGACCCAGAGAGCAGACTGATCTCAGTGAAAAGAAAAGCCTGCTCAAATTCCCAAAAGCCTTGCCTAATGTACTGGTGTATCATCTTACTGGTGGTTGCCTTTTTCTGGCAGAGATCCAAAGTCAGCAGCTGAAGAAGGGATGAGATAATGGTCTCTGAGATATTGATCTGGTATGCTGGCGACACAGCAGATTTCCCAATAGTGAGCTTGGGTGTACAGCACCGAAAGCCTGCTATTCATTTTGTACAAGAGGTCCAGAGCGTAGACTTTCATGGGGTGTACTATTGCATTCTTGTAGTTGATGTGTCAAAACTAAAATGTTGTGCTGATTTACCTTTTGACAGTGATTTTTTTTTTGCCACAGGGGAACATGTGACAAGGAGAGGAATGATGCCACCACTTCTCAGTTGGGTAACTGTGCTTTGTCTGCTCTATTTCCATTCCCCTTTTCTTCTTGCACTGCTTGAGCCTTATGCTTCCTGCCTTATTTCTGAGTCCTAACCAACTTTGATCTCTCTGTGAACACTGTAGCTATGTTTTCATTTCTTCCTTCCCGCTGCTCCCCACGCAGAGAGATAATTGAATTGTCAATGCTTCTTAGGGACTGAGAAAATAATACACCTTTACTGAGTGCTTTAATATAAAGGTAGAATCAAAAGTCTTTAACTGCAGTATACCTTACGTTCTGGAGATCAAAATTTCTATAATGATAAGGGAGGATAAATGGAGATCTAAAATGTCTTTATTTTCTGCTACTGAATATTTGGAGGCAACAAGTGCTACAATAGACAGTTCTTGTGATGAGTCTATCCACTGCCTAGTCTGGGGCTGAGCTCTTGTCACTGATGAGTAGAGGAACTGCAATATGCTTGCAGTATACTTATGGTCCCAAGACCCCACACTGAGTGTTTCCAGTAGAAAAAGGGGCACAATTCTCATACCAAAATTGCAGTCAAAGCACAGGTAAAAAAAAAGGTAAAAAGGAAATCCTGCCACCTGAGAGTACTTACCTGCTGCTGGTGGTAAAGAGAATGATGGTGTTTAATATATGCACACTGTTACAAAGAGGACATTTCTAGCCTAGAGTTGTGGCTGCTGGGAGAAAACAGCAAAGGTGTGTGACAAGTAACTGAACCCTTCAGTTTCTTTAAAAAAAGTTTGCTGGAGGTCTTTGTAGTTTCCCCAGTATAGTCCAAAGAATGTTTATGTAATTTGATGCCTTGACTTGTGACCTGCCTTTCAGATTAAGCAACGTTGGGGGGGGCGGGGGGGCGGGAGGGGGGGGCAGGGGCCGGGAAGCACAAGGGGCATGAGGGTTTTTAGGGATGGTAGGAGTAGGGGGGATGACTGGCTTCTTTGTGACACACAGCCTACAGATCCGTCCTGCTGGCAGGCAAATGAGCCACTCACTCTACCGGTGTGCACTTCGTCAAATCCACTCATCCCCAGCTTCATATCCTGTATCAATTACTCTGTTCTGTGTGGCTCCCCTGTCTCGTTTTCACTCCACTGGCCACCTGCCCAAATTCTCTTGATGCCCGGGGGGGACGTGGAACAGGCAGAGAAGGAAAGACAGGAGGGTTCTCATTATAAATCTGGATTTGAGACAACACATTTAATCCTTAAAGCAAAACTACTCCAGTGACAGCTAAAATGTTCAGTCTCCCCAGTCCGTTCCCCAAAATGGTATTGTTTATTACAATCCCTTACCATTATGTCATAAGCTTGCAAATACATGAGCATGGCATATGATCATCCTCCCGAAAGGAATAGCAAAGGCAGCAAGAAGGAACAAATGCCATCTTACAGGTTTCTGTTTCAGTGAGGGCTGCAGCTATCACTGTCAATGATGTCAAGGTTATCCTGAAATGTGCGCCCAGTGATGTATTTCTTGCTACTTGCCTCACTGCTGAGGCAGCAATTCAGTCAACACCAGCAGGATCATGCAGAGGTAACTGGAAGCTTTGCCTCAATCCCAGTGGAGAAGGCAGTGGCCCTGTGTTCCTTGTGGGAGCTTTCTGTGTGTACAAAGCTCAGCACAACTGGGCCAGATCTCAGATGAGGGCGTAGGTGGCTGTATTAGCACAAATGAGAGACATTGTTCAAAGAAACCAAATAACATAAGCATCTGGTAAAGGCAGCATCTAGATAATATACATTAAACAGCTATTGTGTCATGCACAAGCAAAGTACCCAATGCCAAATAATCTTCACAGGAAAGCACAGCCTTCCAAGTAATTGGAGAAGTGTTAATCAAACAGTGGCCGAAACTCAGCCGAGAGCTCCATACAGAGGCTGTGTTCCAGCTCCCAGTGCTTGTGGTCATTTTTACCTGGACTATTCAACAAAATAAAGCTGAGGATTAGTCTAAAGAAACTCCACCATGTTGCTCTCTCTTGAACTGTATCTATTCCTTTCACTTCTCAAAATAAGTCAGCTGGATTCAAGCTTCCCTACTTCCCAGGAAAGTTCTCACTGACAAATTTCCAAACTGCCTGTTTCACTGAATTTTCACTCTTCCTTGACATTTCTCTAATTGCTCAATTCTTCTTATCTTAGGTAGTCAAATTTATATTGACTAAACAAAGAAGAAAGTGAAAGAAAGCATGCAGAATCAAGTATCAATCTTTTAATTTCCTTAGCATCCCTCATGCTCAGGATGTGATGCTTTGAAACAACCTTTTAAATCTGAGGCAGTCTCAGGCCGATCCACCCTCGTGTTTAGGAGGAAAAGCTCTGCCAAAGCTGGTGAATGTTCTGTGAGCGCCAACACATCGGTTCATGTGGAGGCCTTCCAGTGTTGCCTGGCTGCTGTTCTGGACAGCTTCTGTTTTTTGACTCATCAGGAAATTTGGATGTTCATCAGCCTCACCTCTCCCTGGTGACTCAAATAAAGCTGGCCAGGAAAGGAGCAATGATGGTTCCGAGGGTGGATGTACACCAAGGATATCCAAGCTTGCCAGGGGAGGTCAGTGACCTACTTCTCCTCCCAGAAGAGGAGACGAGGTTTCTGTGCTTGTGGTGGAAGCCCTAATGATGGGGACAAGGGAGGCTGGAGACTCCTGGGAGATGTTTTCAAAACCTCCAGGGAATTAAGAGACAAAAATAGTCCCTCTGTGGGCTTTCTCACCCACCTGGGCAACAACAGTGGACAAGTTTTTTAAATTGTGCTTTTAACCAAAAAATCAAAGCCTATAATCTGCCATGAAGATTTCCTTATTTGAGTCTCAGTTTTAAAAGAATATATCCAGAATTTGCCTAATTTTAATTTTATCAGTTTTATCAAGCTCTAAAATGGCCATAGATGTATTGATGCAAACCGTCACAAGAATTAATCATTCTTTTTCAGTGGCTTAATCTGAAGTGGCTTTAACCAAAGCAAATTATGAACAGGGATAAGTATCTCCACTGAAAAGATCACTTTGTCATGCCCTTAATCCTTTCTTGTGAAGGCAACCTTGAACACGTGACAATTGTGCAGGTTTCATGAAATTGACATAGAGATTAGTATTCATTATCTGCCTTTCAGCTCTTAAATAAAATCCTGTGTATGTCACATGTGAGACCAACAAGGGTGAAAACAAAGTGTCTTGCAAGTAGAGCATGAGACTTGTGCTGGAACTGAAGGCTGAATGAAGAATTAAATCTCTCCCAGGGAAGGCTAGAATCATATCCCCATCTCCTCATTCAGAATTTAAGATCAGTCCTCACATCTCATAATTTGGAAATATCAGCACTTTCAAATTTGTGTTAAATATGCTGCCAGGGGAATTCTACAGTGCTGGAAGAAGAACTGTTTTGGCACGGTGAATGGATGGTAGTAGTCAGAAGACTGAAGAAATGTTGCTTTACTCCAACACACGGTAGCTGTGGAAGGTGAGCCAGACTTCTGGCTCCCCCATCAGTAGTTCGACTGTGGCTGTTGTCCTTGCACATTTGTGTCTGAGGCCAGTCTGACACAGAGGTGCTGAGCTCTGGACTTAGTGCTCCCAGGAATTAGACGTCCTATCCTTACAGTCTCTAATTCCAGCGTGCTGGCAGGGTTGGCTTGTTTAGTCCCTGACTTGAGCAAGAGCAAGTTGTCACCATCTTCAAAGGCTGGATGGAGAGGATTTGTGTTTCCTTTCTGTGTATTCCCAAGAGGAATGTCTGCCTGAGAACTGGAAAAAACTGCAACCCTGATGTGTGAGATTTCTGTTTGTTTGTTTTCGTCTGTCCTGTTGTCCTCAGTGCAAGTGTTGGGCTTAACTCAGGATCTCGTGCCCAGTCAGGCAGTCTGGGAAAAGCTGGCAGTTGTGTCTGGGGGTGGGGGCGGGGGGAAAGAAAGACTGTTATTTTTGCGGAGCTGTAAATCCAGCACCTTTTGCCAATGCTGCATCTTTTTTTATTGCTTGTTTCTAAGAAGGTTTTGCTGCAACAGCACCGGCTGCAAACAAAATCTTGTTTGCTCGAAGTTCACGACAGGACAGGTCGTGCATTTTGGACATTTGTGGGATACTCGTAAAGGAAATACAGAGCGCGCTTTCCAAAAGCTTCAGCTTGAAATTCAACTGTTTCCTTGCTGCCTGGAGCTTCAATGTCAAAGAGATTTCTATTTTTAGATAGAGATTCAACTCAAAGAACTATATAAGGCTGTGCTGGAGAGACCATTACTTATTTATTATAGATGAGAGTATTTGTTACTCAGTTGGGAAGAAAAATTCTGTATAAAAGTGAAAAACACAAAGATTCTTTCACTTGGTTGTCTTTTGTGGGTGAGAAGGAACTGAGATGAAAACTGAAGACTCAATATTTGTTTTTCAAGATGCTAATTTCTCTCAACTTCTTGAAACAAGTGCTTTAGCCATTAAAAATGTCAGAAAAGGCTCTTGATCTGAAGTGATGATGCAAGAGGGAGGAGAGTTCCAAGCAGGGTTTGGCGCCAAAAGACAACTTCCTAGGCTAGCATGTGACAACACAAGGGAAACCCCCACAAATAATCATCATTTCCTTCATAGGGAAAGTAAGTGAAGCTCGATGTTACAGATTCAGCCTTTACAGGTACAGATTTATTCGTTATCCTGAGTACAAAGTGCACCTAAACTGAATGGGTGCTGCAGCAAAACCATCAGAGACAGCAGTCAGATGGGCTCAGAACAGTAGTCACCGTTAATGGCAGGAAAATGGAAGAGTATCTGAAGTTCTGGCTTTGCTGGGGAGCCTTCTTTTGAAGCCTGTTTTTTGAGAATCATCCAAGAAACACCTAACTACGTTACCCTTAATCTCTGGGTGTGTATTAACAGATAGGGAAAGCGTCTGTACAGAATTGGATGAACTTGTGTTCTCAATTAATGTTCTCAATGTGATTTCTCCTGCAGTTTGGAGAGGAACTGTTGGGCTTCTGGTCTCGTTGGACTTTCAGAGGCAGCCCAGGTGACACTGCTTTTAGCAGCTGTTGCCAATGTTAGCGCAGCAGCTGGAGCCAACTTGGTTTGGCTTGAGTAAGGACTAAATGAGGTAACAGAACTAAATTAAGGATGGTAGTTCCACTTCTTCTGTAGTCCAGCACAGCTCCTGTGATGAATTCTGAATTAGGGATGGGACTGAAATGATGCTGGTCTTAACTTGCTCAGCGTTCCTACTTCTGTTTTTCTATTGTCTGGCTAGATGTGACATAACCTCTTTGGCTTCAGGTGAATAAAATGGGGAACAGGAACTGAATGAGGGGTGAAGAAAACACAGCAGCTGGAAGTAATGTGTGCATTCCAGTGACATAAGGGGGGGACAGTGGTCTTGGGCTGTCCAAGGATACGACAGGGCAGACTGGCTGGTGGCAAAGCTGGAGCATAGGCAGCAATGGCTGAACATCTTGAGCGAGGGAGATTCTTTCATCCACTCAGAGCACTGAGCCAGGAACAGCGAGAGAAATAACATCTCTACTTTGACACTTGTTATTCAAAAGGAATAAAATTACTGGCATCTAGAAACACACGATATACTGATCCTGGCTCGTTATTAACAGTACGAGAGGCACTTCAAGTGCGTTAGGGCACACGGGTACCTTTGCAGAGTGACCTTTGCGGTGAAGTCAGCTTTCATGAATCAATTTAGTTAGCAGTGATGTGAGCGCAGGGCAGGGGCGGATCACCCGGCTGGCCCAGCTGCAGTTCGGGGGCTGCTCCTGAGGGAGCGAACCGAGGCACGCGCGGGCCCCGCTTCCCGCGCTTTTCGCGGCCGCGCACTGCCCCCTGGCGGCCAGCGCTGAGGGACCACCCGCCGCCTGAGGACTGCAGGCATTGCGGGGCGTTATTCCTGAAAAACCCTGAGGAATGGGGCCGCAACTCTGCTGTACCGTTCTGCTAAAGGCCTTATGCATCGTCCTGGAGGGGGTCCGTACAAAGCAGGCCCCGACCCGTCGCAGGAGTCGGAAGTGTCTTTTCCCTCTTCCCTCTGAGGTGCCTCTGCCCCTCTCCTGAGGAAGCCTCCAAGAAATCTCTCCATGGCAGTGCCCTCGTCCTTCCCGAATGTGTCCGCTGGGCCGGCGAAGCCTGCCGCAAAGGCACGTTCCTCACTCGATCCCTTTGACAGCTGTCTCCAGGCAGGAATCCCGGGCTGTCTTTCCACAGTTCCTGGACAGTTTCCTTCTGGGATTAAACAAATCCCCACACTGTTTCCCGAACAAGCAACTGGCTGAGGGTTTAGCAGTTAATTCTGACTTTTGCTTGCTGGGCATTCAGATGGCAATGAACTTCTTCCTTCTCGCTTTTAATAATAAACGCGGCAATTTTCTGGTATCGACAAGCCGTTTGTTAAAACGCTGTACATCTGATCAGTCATTTGCCTTACCTACTGTATTCTCAATTAACTTCTTCAGTGTGATTGCCACTGAAATTTTCATGCTCCACTTGTAAGATACTGTTTTGCACTTGAATTTGTTTTTATGTTGTTAGCTACTGTCCTCAGGGAGATCAGAACTGATTATTGCTAAATAACTAAAAGCTTCCATTTGATCAACACTACCTTTGTAATAATGACATAAATGTATTACATAGCGTTTCCATTTATAAAATGTAAATACAAATATGTTAATATACAATTGCCTATTCCAAGGTGATAATGAAGGACTATAAGCTCCAAGGCACTTTTGGACCTGAGAAAAAGAAGTATTAACTGAGGCAAGATCTCTTTTCTGTTTGATTACAGCAAGGTATGTAATCCTGCATCATCTGAGCTTTTGCCACCACACTGGCTGGGTACGTTGAAGAAAAAGCTTCAAAGTCCTGAAAACCAGGGAGACACAACATCACACCTGAAATTTTAATCTTCGTCACTTGATCATCTAAAATGGTTAGTACAAGGATACGTATTTGATCATTTAAATTGGTTCATATTTATATTTCATTTGCAAACTCTTTTTTATATTAACTTCAAAATTTTGGTTCCAAGTATAAACTCAATCTGCAATTTTTTCTTAAGCTTTGTTCCAACCTCTGTCTCTCATGCCCCTCTAGATAAGCACACTTCTGTTTTCTGGGCTCAGTAGCCTCCAGTCATGTCAGACAGTAATATATTTTGCATGTCAAAAGGTCTCTAAATGATATAATGAGCCCAAGCACTTCTTTAGCAAAGGAAGCAGCATATTCTTACTGAAATGCTGCCGTAGGAAACAAACGGGATTAAGCAAACAAACACCATCAGTCTGTAAGTCATGACTGTACGAGGATTTCCTCAGGCCACCTCGTACTAGCTGAAGGTTAACTCGACAGCACAAGATGCACAATGTTACAAAAACCAGCTGCACTGTGCGTGTGTTTGTGCAAGCCTGAATTTAGTCAAGGATAAAGATTTATTTGAAAAGCCACCAGTTTCCAAAATATTTGTAAACATCTTACTACTCCTGGAGTCCTTTCGTGTAGCTGTTTTGAAACATATTTGCTGTGATACTTGTTCTGGGCGTCCAAGAAAGACGTAAACAAACTGGAAAAAGACATGAGATTGAGTGGAAATGCTAAATAGTTATTTTTTCTGTTGAGTACTTTTAAGTATTGTATGTCACCATAAGTGCTTGTCATTAGAACTGAATATTTAAACATCACATATAAAGAACACCAGGCAAATGTGGGACGGTGGGACAAAAATTTTTTTGCCTTTTACCCTAATTTCCTTGCTTTCTTGTGACACAGAAAAATCATGCTAAAATTTTTATGGAATTATCATAAAGCATACATATAAAAACATAACTGACACTATTAAAACCACACTTTGGTGAATTTAACTGCTATCCCTAGGTTTATAAAGTTCTGGATTTATTTGGATGTTGATCACCACTAGAAGGCCCAAATCTCTCTTTGAACAATCCAGATCATGTATTAAAAGTTGGGTAGTGGAAACTGATCCGTTTTGATAATTACTGATTTTTTTTTTGCTCCTGTTGCTTAGGTGCACACACACGTGCTGTGCCCTTTGTACAGTGCAATATAATGTAGCTTTACTTCAACGAGATAATAGCAAAGGGGTTATTCACTGTAATTAAGTGTTATTTTAGTGAAAAGCTTTGCTACCAGTGCAACGTTTAATTCTGTTTGTCAGGTGAGACTGCTATTTCCTGATTACAGGTTTGCTAAGTCAGCTGGTGTTACAGGTGAAGTGAATCTGTTCTCTGACTGCTCTGTGCTTGTCTCACACAGCAGAGGGCAGTAAATCCCTGCATCAGGAAAATGAAAATGTCTGCTCACAGAAAATTATTCCCTTTCCATATAACCCCACTTCCTCGTCATTCCCTATCAGAAATGGCCACTGTAGGACATACCCGAAGTAAATTACAATAAATTACGTGTATAGGTATAATAATGATTTTTTTTTAACTTAATAGACCTAATACAGGCAGAATTCAATAAACCAAGATGATTGTGTAAGTAACTGTAACTTACAGGCCAGGGTACTGTTTGCTACACTGCATATTTTGTTATCTTGATATATTGCAAAAGGGAGCAGAGAAACAAGGACAAGGGGAAAAAGAAAAGGAGATAAGGTCAAAATTAAGACTCAGGGCCTACAAACACAAAAAATATTATCTGCAGATCCTGTAGTGGGTGCCTTTTTTTGTAATTTTCCATGTCTGAATTTTTTTTGACAGAAGTGAAATATGAACACTAAGATCTGTTCAGTTAGGCTGAGGATGTTAAAAGAAAACCACAAACCACCAAAACACAGTCAGTCAAAAAACCCAGAAAACTTGGGACTTTCCCTCATTAATACTCTTTGCTCCCTAAAGCTATCGACTTTAAAACTCAATTTTGTAAAGAAGAGTAATTTGATGTGAAATATTCGAGCAGCTTTATTAAAAGCCATAACTTCTAATGGAGGTAAGCACATTCATATTGCACATTAAAAGCATTGCAAAGTCTTCCGTACAATTTCTCAATCTATTTTTACAATCTCTTCAAATTAACAGTAAGAATCACAAGTTTGATCTAGCTGAGATAGGGAAATTTTTTCCTTTTTTTTGTCCTCACTAAGACCATTCTGATAGAGCATTTCTTGTGCTTCTCTGTCTTCTCATGTGTTATTTGATGTGAAAACATGAGGATTTTCACCAAATCTCTCTAGGCAGGAAAGCATCCCCATGGGATTGAAAATTGGCTGTTACCATTAATGACAGATCTCCTGTGACTTTCTGTATTTCCTTACACAAAGCATACCATGCTTTATTGCCAGACGATCCTATCTTTGATTAGAAAACTACTAATGTTGTATTCAGAGACACCAGGGAAGGAATTTCCTTACAAGCCTTTGAAGGCATGTATCATTATTGTCTGACTTTACAGGGTTAGATGTTTGGAAAATGGTATTTAAAAAAAAAAAAAAAAAAAAGAGTAACATTCTACATCCAAGCAATGTTAAATACTTATGTAAAGGATGCCCTTTTATTACTTCTTTTCATTAATCCCTCACTGAAGCAAGAGTATAGACACAAAATTGACTAATGAGAGCCCACAAGGTGTGATTGTTGGCATTGTAAAAGAGCCACATTTAAAATGATCTGGCAAGACAAAAAGTGGATTTTTATAACTCGTTAGAGTAACACGAACTGGTTCACTTGGAAAATGGAATTTATAAATTCAGAAGTGTCTTGTGGACACCAATTCAGCTACAGAGGTTCTGGGGGATGTTTAGAGTGATTCTAAGCTGAATAAGGGGATCCTGGGGCGAGAAGCAGGTTGTAAGGTTTTATGTTGTCTATTGGGTTTTGTCCTTAGGAAAGGAGGGAAACGTGATCCTGGGCCATATGAATAGGGTAGCTCAATCTGCAGAACATGGGAAGTAATTATTCATCTTTAATTGGTGCTGAGAGTGCCCTGTCGAGTTCAGAAAGATGTGGGCAAATTGAAAAGGGTCCAAAGTGGATCAGTAAATATGCTCAAAGAGTTAGAAATCATGACCTATGAGGAAGCTGGGGAGGAATTTACTGTATTCAGTCTTTCCCTCTTGGAAAAAAACCCACAAAAACAAGTATAGAGATGGGAGGGAGGACTTAATGTCTTCACAGTAGGAAACTACTATAAAGAAGGCAGGAAAATTTTTGGTTCTTGTTTGTAGGCTTAAAACAGCAAGAAATCTGTGTGAAGAAAATTTAAGCTTATATATTCAGTATTTTTAAGGACAGTGAAAGTGAAACATCCTTCAGTGAAGGAGTTTCCAGGATTCCTGCCTTGCTAAGGTAGGAGTCCTGGAGACTCCTTCACTGAAGGATTTTAGAAGAATTTAAGCCAACTTCTGTCAGGAACTGCCTATGCTCATTCAATCCTCTGGGCTAGAAGCTGGTTTCCGTGGTTCTTGAGTGAAGTTTTACTCCGGCCACAAGTCCTGCTTTATGGTGACTGAGGTTTTGACAAAGCCCCGTTAGAAGAGGTCATCAGTGTGCTTGGTAGACATGAAGTGTTTCAGCTCCAATCAGTGGAGCAACAACCTCTCAAGGCTCAAGCAGCCCCACACATCTCTGCTCAATGCTAGCAACCACCTAAATAATCTTGTGGGGAGGGGGAAAACCAGCCAGGAGCCCGGTCTACAGGACCTGACTGAAGGTGTAGTTGCCGCAGTAACTGAAAAGGGCCACGCAAACATGTCCTGAATGGTGCCCCAGGCAGCCTTGGTTCATCTCAGCCATGGTTTTGAGAGAAAGGTGCCTGAAACATGAATACTTGAAAACACAGGGCCACGTTACCTCTGTGTCTGAAAAGAAATAGCATAAAAGAGAAGAGAAATGCATTCCTTTCTGGAATAACTTAGCACAGAATTGAGACTCCATAAGGGCCAGGCTGACTTCACACAAGAGGGCAACAGCCACAGAAAAGAGTGTATTATATGATCTCTCCCATTCTTCTGGGGTCAGTGCAGGAAGCTACAGTCTGTGCTAGAGGGGACTCTGCAATCATCTTGAAAAGGTTACTCCACTTGTTGGTGACTCTAACAAGGTCTGATGATGGAAAATAAAACTCCTATAGCTCCCAGTGCCTTTATCAGGCCTTTCATCTGGACTTATCTGGCAAAACAGATTTCAGATCACGTTTGCTATTGGGAGTGTAACTACCTCCCAAAGTATGGCTGAGATAAGTGTCTGGATGACTCAATGAACAAGTGCTTCATTTCTTTCCTGACCCAAGTTCATATCTAATATGGAGAATCTGGAATGGCTTTGACATCACTCTAATCCCCTGCAGATGCTTGTTCACCTTGCATTTGGAGAATACTTCGAGTAATTTGTATTGAGGAGGCCCTACATACTAAAAAAAAAGCAGCTCAAGATTGAGACATTGAGGAGAGAACAGGCACACAAAAAAACTTTTGGGAAGTCTTTTCTTGTTACTGTATGTATGCAGTGAGATGTAGGAAACCCAAACAATTCCTGGAGTAAGTAATGTAAGGAAATTAGCTATTTGATTCAGCACTGCTGTCTATCCTCTCAATCAATTGCTACATGTAAACTTGCTCTGACCAGTGTGTCACACAACAGCTGGTCCAGATTGTCAAGTACCAAAATGGCAGGAGATTTTCTCAAAGGCTAATGACTTGTAGAGAATCATTATGTATGTACAAACTACAGCTTCAGCCCTGAGCAATAAATATGGGAATGTTATGTACCACCCCTCAAGTATACATGGATATGTGTGGACCATGAGATGATCAAATCATTCCCTACAGGTGATTATGACTAATGTACAGATTTATGCTTCATCCAGATCTGTTCTTCAGATTTTCCTCAAGGGAAAGTATCTACGTATTTAGAAGCATAACATAGAACAACAAAAGTTTGCGGCGTGCAAGATCCATTCTTATGAGGCATCAGTCACTTGCCTTTTCACACTTGTTTGTCGTCCAGCTGGATATTTGTTATTAACATATTTTCTCAAAATCTCTTGTAATAAAGCAGAAATCAAGGGGGTTTTGATGACCAGCTTACTTAGAGGAAGTTGGCTTAATTACGTCAGTTGTCATTTACAATGACTGCAGCAGTTCCAAACACGATTCATAAAAACTGAAACTTCTTATACTTGAAGATACATCTTAAAAAAGCAGTGGAATGGAAATTCTGTTTCCTGTCCAATTCTGGCCATGGTTTGGTTTTTACTTTATTTCCTTCCTAAGCAATTTTTTTTCTGCCTCTGGGCATTATAGTAGCTTTGCATTCAGTGAGATCACATACAGAAGACCCCATTTAACCTGTTTATATTAGAGAATCTGCCTGCATGATGATTTTTCTGAATTATTCCTTGCTTTATAGTACATTACAAAAAGAGAGTATACCTGGAAGCATGCTATGCTGTATGGATTGCACAACCCTCATATGGTTCATCTCCTTTAATTCTCATGCTGAAGAAGATAAGGAAATAATCAATTTACTTGAACATAGACACACACACAAAGCACTGGAACTCACTATTCCTCTTACTGTTAAGACCCTCAGACTGCTCTTTTCTATATGCCTGCTTCTCATTTTTCTGTGACTCAACTTTTCCATTCAAAGCACTAATAATTTTCAATTATAAATTATTTCAGCCATGTCAAAAGGAAATATGAGAAGTTCAAACCAGTCTTGACTACCCTAAAGTATTCTACTTAGAAGAGATGAGAGTACTGCAGGTTGTGAAGTGAAAAATTATTCCATCTTTTTCTAGAACAACATTTGTTCTCCGCACTTCATTCCTGTCTGTTTTCACACACAAATTAAATGAAGTGAGAAACCTTAAACCCAGATATTCAGAAGTTTTCTTACAATTAATCACTCTGAATAAGAAGCATCTGGTTCTGAGTGTACTAAATTTATGGGAGAAATCATAAATGAGATGACATCTAACATCAGGGCTTTATCTTAACATAAACAAATAGCTCTTGTATTTCTTTTGGAACTCTGCTGTCTCCAGTCAGATGTGAGAACAAACAAGACATTAGTTTTATTTCCCAGTATAAAAGTCCCTTAAAGCAGTCTATTGGGAAAAGTGGAGCTGGAAACCACTGGCATTGTCTCAGTGTAAGCTGTTTGGGTTGTAATGAATTAAAAAGGGCAAAATTCTAATTTTAGTAGTGTTTTAAGTAGGCTTGTGAGAACTCAAAAGAGGATTAAGGTTGCTCACTCTTAATAAAACCACTTTTAGCTATGGTTTGATTTTTTTTTCCCTAAGAAGCAGCTTAGATGACATGAATACTGATCAGGGCGTTGGTACACATCTCCCTGCAGATAAGGAGATGATCAGAGGGCATTTCTTTTGTGCTA
This sequence comes from Nicator chloris, assembly GCA_013400495.1. Lineage (NCBI taxonomy): Eukaryota > Metazoa > Chordata > Aves > Passeriformes > Pycnonotidae > Nicator > Nicator chloris. The sequence goes on from WAAE01007854.1 coordinate 137,657, forward strand.
CCCCTTTCTATCTCACAGTACAGCCTAAGAGAGACAAGTTGCAAGGGCAGTTCCAGCAGGGAGCTTGGCAACCATGATGATAGTGATGATCCTACAGTCTCCTTGCATGTTGTGTGGTCCTCCACAATAGATTGCACCCAACAGGTAAATGAGATGGCTTATTCCATTCCCTCATAAAGGATAATATGCTGGATTTGACATGCATCTGGGAAAAGCAGTGGTTCCACAGGCTGTATGCAATGCAGACCCAAGAAAAGACAAGGCAAAAGAAGCATCTTCCCACTTACCCTCTGTGTAATGGCAGCTATTGTCAACCAGCTGTAGAAAAATGTCCCCTTACTGAAATTTTGCCTGCCAGATCAAACATTTCTCCTACTTTCCACTTAACACATCTCTAGCTGTATTTTGTTGAATCAGCAGTGTTTCCTTTGTTTAAAAGAAATTAGTCTATCCCATAACAAAACATTCCTCGCTGTTTTTGCTTCTTCTGTTTAGCTGAAATATGCAGGCTTGTTCTGCAAGCAGAGACTCAGGGATTTCCAAAAGCTAAAGGTCAGCCTGAAATCTCACAGCATACTTACTGTACAAAAGCCAAGCAAGGAAATGGTCAAAGAGTCTTTGGAGAACATTATCCTAAAATACAAACTTAGAGTCATGGCAATCCCATGTGCCTCATGGACTGTATCTTTTTTTTTTTTTTTTTTTTCTACAAAGGATGTTATTAATATGAATTTCCTCATATCCTGAAGTCTCAAAACAAGGCAGATCTAAGAGATCATTTTTACAGCTGTCCCTTTTTCTACACACTCTGACTATCACATTTTATGTGAACCTATATCGCCTGTTTTAAACAGGTTAGAGTGTTGGTTTTATTTAATGGCAAGGGCAGTTATTTTTCCTCAGATCATATCTTCCCCTCAAATTCTTTTGTGATGTGTTCTAAAGGTAAACAGATACAAATATTGAACATGTACTTTAATGTTCTAAAATTACTTCAATGTTCTAAAAAGTGGATGGTCATCCTATGTAATTTCCTTATCAGGAAACACACTGGGATCTCCCTGGTCTCAAATAGCTGATTTAACCTGATGACAAAGCTATTTATTGACATTTTTTGCCTGCTTATTGCAGCTTAAAGCTATCAGGGAGAGTTCCTTTATGAAGTATAGAAAAATATAAGTGTGTGGACACCCACACACATTTTCAGATGACTATTGGTGCTGCTGAAAGGAAAATGTTTCCAACAAATCTCCTCGTAATTGGACCTGAGTCAGTGCTGATTCTTCCAAAGCTGGCTAGAAAAATATATACTAATTCCAATCAAAATTGCTCATATTCTGCTGTGAGAGAGTGGGCATTACTGTTTACTATCCTTAATATTCTCCACATAAAGATGAAAGTAGTTGTGAAATCTGTTAAAAGAAATGCTTTCTTTCGGTAAGAAAATTGTACCGAATGCATCTCAGTCGTGTGTGAACCAGGGAAATTGAACAAGGAAAGAAGATCCTCAGGAAACTGTTGGCTAAAAATGTCACAAAAAATGGGATCCAGTTAGTTTGGAAGCCTGGTTCCTTGTGGTGTACTGCAGCTAAATAGCAGGGGAATCCATAAATCGTGTTAAAGAGTGAAGCAAGTTGGAAAACTTTAAAGTAATTTTGTACAGAAATCCTCATTAGCTCACTAGTGGTTTTGGGGGATTGTTTTTCCTTAATATTTTTTTCTCTCCAGACAAATCAGATATGAATAGACATGCAGGATGGGGGAGAGCTTGCAATGGCTACAGCTGGAACAGAATCCGCCCCTCGTACAGCAGTTTCACATTCCATTTAGAGAATGTAAAGTCTTCTTTCCAAGCTTTTGTTTTAGCCTCCATCCTGACAATTTTCTATGCTAAACCAACTGCAGTTAGCATTACTTGCTGTGTGTATTTTCCTCTGTAACTCTGCCCTTCTGCTGCTCAGCATTGGCAACCTCAGTGGTGCAAGATCTTCTGGAAGGATTGTCTGGATTCATATCCTCAGCAGTGCTTTACAGCTCGTGTGTGCAAGGGTCTGCTGAGTATCTCCTCAAGCCCAGCCCTTGAGTTTCCAACATTGCTACCCTAAAAGACAGACTGATGATTGGCAACCAGGCCATGCCAGCCCAGCTCTGGGCTGTAGCACTTGTATAAATCCACAGGGAACTCAGGCTCAGCCAGACACCAGGCTGCCAGACCAGGCTTCATTCCAGCTCTCTTTGATGTACAGGCCCTGCCTGAACTCTGTAGAAAGTGATACGTGTATAAGAAGAGAGCAATAATTTTTAGTGCTTTACATGTACATTACAGTTCTAAAGTTTAACAAGGCTCAGGCTTTTTATCTCTTTTTTTCTCTGTGCAAGGCTAAGGTTGTTAACTCTTACCATTTTATCATTGTATATTTTTTACCTACACACTATGGTGCCCTGCTGCTAAAAATTCCTTCACTCAGCTCTGTTCTCCTCTTTTTCTTTGTCTATTTTTGTGTGGATACATTCATTCCCAAGATATCATGTCATCTCTTTGTGTATTCAATGTGATATCTTTTTTTTTTTAATTATTCTACTTATGTCTCCTAGAAACTAAAAAAGAAAACAATCATGTCTATGTGTGTTCTAAAAGGTGGGAGAAGATAAGTGCCAGATCTCCAAGCACAGAGTCTCCAGGCAGTTGACTTATTCAATTTGGACTATGTTCTACACAAAAAAATATTTTGCTGGCATAACTATTTTTTCCACATCTCCATTTCTAAATCCTTTGAGTGGATAAACTCATGGCAGTGGAAACAAAGCATCTGCACCTCTCTGGCTCCAGGTTTTAGCTGCAGAAACGTACCTTTTCCATTGTTGTTGTCACTGGGACTCAGCATTTCCCCAATGGTCTGTGTGAGGCTGTGTGCTTTCTATTGTCCTGTTCTTTAGTACAGACAGAGGTTTGACACTTGAAATCCCTTTAGCAGGTTAAAGATAGAACTCAAGTTACAATTCTCTTGCAAAAGGAAAAAAAAAGATCCGTGTGTTTTAGATGCTGAGAGGATTTTCTCTTTGGACCAGTGTAGCAAATGCCACCAGCATTATTTTGTAGAGTCTCATAAGGGCTTATGAAAACCTCCAGTTTTGTGGCAGTATAATCCTTATAAAGAATTTTTTACTTCTGTTGGCTCTGTTTGATGTTTAATTGCAGGATTGTATCTGTGTAACTGTTCTGTGTGCTGTGGTTCAGCCAGCTGTATCAGCATTAATCTGAGCCTAAGCAGATATCTCTTGTATAAATTAATGATGTATATTTATACAAATTATGTGCTTGAGCACTCTGGTGGGTTATGACTATTGTTAGTGCACATCATGTGCCACTTCTGCCTGAGAGAGTAGAAAGGAATCATGATATTCATGAGTTATAGGTTCAGTCCTAAAAGGTCTGAAAAACACATCTTCTAAGGTTTTTTGAGAAACCTTGTCCCTCATTACACTAGCATAGCATGATGCTCCATGTTTTGCTGCTTGCTTATTTATATCTGCAGATTACAAGCAAGCACCTTGCTGTCTGTACATTTTACACTTGCTCTCTATATAGCTTGTGTAAAGATGCTTGTTCTATAAGAATAACTGACCTTAGTGTTTAAGAAATCAAATATTGTGATAAATTAGCTTTATTTTTTTACAGATGTTTAAAAGAAGGAAGTGGAGATGACACTTGTCCTTCACTTAATTATAAACTCTGAGGTATGTGGTTTTTCTAGCTTCATGTTTCAAAGTCACAGGCATGGCTGTGAAAACTTAAATTTTGCTTTCTCTCGATATGTCCATGTAAACAGCTTGTATGCTTGGTAATTGAATTAAAATGAACTAATAAAATTTCTATTCAAAATTCTGTTAAAATTGCTCTGTTTCACTTAGTTCCACATGAAAACTAAAGAAACAACAAAGCAATTTCATGCTTATTTGAGACTGAGCTAAGCTCCTGAAAGCTTGCTTATTTGTGAAAAGGTTTGCACTACTCTATGAAATGCAATGCTGAAGTCTATTATGGATATTTGGCATTCCTTCAGGTGATCCCCACAGGAACATTTGCTTCCTACAGAAAGTGAAACCAGAATTTAAAAAACAGTATTCAATTACTTTTCTGTTTTTAAAGTTCTTTTAATTTTTTTTTTAATCTGGAATTTAATGTTTAGGCAAGATTACAAGCTCTGATGGAAAATTAGTAAGGCTGATTTGCTTTCTGGGGCTCATAAAGCGTTCCTGTCTCATAATTCAATGAACAGAAGTATTTCTGCAGCCAGAATTGGAACTATTAGAGGATCAACTGATTTTTCACAAAATATTGTAACTGTAATGGCTGCTTTATGCTTAAGATTTATTATATGAGGAATTTGATTTTAGCCTTGGGGATAATTAGTACTTCACAACCTTGAGAAAACAGCAACATACCTATGGAGAGAAGGTACATTAGAAAGTCTCTGTTTAGGTGTTTTATCAATTAAATCTTCTGTCTGCATTTCCTTATTTAAGGAGAAGTTTTACAACTTTTGCGAGCAGGTGCTTAAGATAATTTCTCTGGCTATGCTTAATATATTCAGAGCATGAGATTTTACTTTATGTACTGTAATTAGTCTACACTGGTTTAGAAATGGGTTATTATTGAAATGGATACACTGTGAAAGTCAGAAAAGCACATAGCACTTGAGTATGGTGCTCTCAAAAAAAGAAAGCAGTCAGCATTCGTTTGCTAACCAGAAGCCAGAAACAACAACTAGATTTTAGAAATAAGATACTATCACGTTAGATCCCTCACGCAGCATTTCATATGTGGGCCTGATATTTCTG